>PVJI01034357.1:0-10553 GCA_004026765.1 Micronycteris hirsuta | reverse complement strand
TGACATCATTTCCACTTGGGATTGTCTTCGGAAAGGCAAGTAACATATTTTTTCCACCATAAACAGGTAGACGAAGAGTACATACTTTAGAGTAACATGGAAAAGGAGAGACAGTGGGCCAAAAGAAAGGACACATCACCTGCATTGGAAAAGGCTGTATCCCCTCAAGAGATTGTCCTTCTGCAAAAAGGAAGTCAGTGACAGGGCTGGGGCAGGGGCAGGGGCTGGGGATGGGGCTGGGGCTGGGGGTGGGGCTTGGGGCTATGGCTATGGCTAGGGCTAGGGTTTAGGGATAGGGATTTGGGGTTAGGGTTGTTAGAGTTGTAAGGGTTGTTGTTAGGGTTAGGGTTGTTGTTAGGGTAGGGGTTGTTGTTAAGGTTGGGGTTGGGATTGTTGTTAGGGTTGGGGTTGTTGTTAGGGTTGGGGTTGGGTTAGGGTTACGGTTAGGGTTGTTAGGGTTGTTGGGTTAGGGTAGTGTTAGGGTTGGGGTTGGGGTTGGGGTTAGGTTAGGGTTAAGGTTAGGTTAGGGTTCGGGCTTGGGTGGTTAGGGTTCGGGTTCAGGTTCAAGTTCGGGTTCGGGGTTCGGGTTGGGTTGGGGTTAGGGTTAGGGTGAGGGTGAGGGTTAGAAGTAGGTCATCTTTGATTTAGAATAAGCGGCTGTAGTAGAGTTTCCTCCATGGTATTATCTCCAGGAGAAAAGTGAATTCCAATTAAGTCATGCCTCTGCACCTTATTACCTTACTTGGACAAAACATTATAGTGAGTGTACAAAAGTAGGAAGGATCTAACAGTCTGCTTTCTGTCACAGATTGCATTTCTGTCTGGTAGTGCTGTAGCGAATAGTATGAAACCTTGGAAATCATACAGGAATAAAAACGTTTCGTAGGAAACGGGTTTCCTTAAAAGCCTTCTGCAGTGTTATAAGAAAAAAATCAATGCAGTTATATCAGTACAAGATGAAATGTATATTGGCTTGATAGAAGAAGCTGAATTAAGCAATTGGGCTTAAGGCTATGTGTGAAAAGTTGGTTTTACGGCCATTTTGATAGCAAAAGGGCTGAGTAATACCTGTACAGTCAACATTCAGTAACGCACACCACAAGGTGTTACCGTTGAAATAGTATAAGCTGCTGTAGAACAGTTTCCTCCATCAAATTATCTTCAGGAGAAAAGTGTCGTACAGCGAAGTCACGCATCTACAATAAATTATGTTACTTGGACAAAACCGAATAGTGACTGTTCCAAAAGTGGATCTTCTACCAGTGTACATTCTATCGTAGAAAGCAATTCTGTCTGGTAGAGCTGTATTGAATAGTAGGAACGGTTGAAAATCATTCAAGAATAAAATCCTTTAGTTCAAAATGGGTTTCCTTAAACGCCTTTTACAGTGTTATAATAAAAACTCAATGAACTGCCTAAGTACAAGTTGAAATGTATGCTGGCTTGAGAGTAGTGTTAGGGTTAGGGTTAGGGTTAGGGTGAGGGTTAGGGTAAGCATTAGGGTTAGTGTTAGCGTTAGGGTTAAGGTTAGTGTTAGAGTTTGGGTTAGGGTAGGGTTAGCGTTAGGGTTAGGATTAGAGGTAGGTCATCTTTGATTTAGAATAAGCGGCTGTAGTAGAGTTTCCGCCATGGTATTATCTCCAGGAGAAAAGTGAATTCCAATTAAGTCATGCCTCTGCACCTTATTACCTTACTTGGACAAAACATTATAGTGAGTGTACAAAAGTAGGATGGATCTAACAGTCTGCTTTCTGTCACAGAGTGCATTTCGGTCTGGTAGTGCTGTAGTGAAAAGAATGAAACCATGAAAATCATTCAGGAATAAAAACATTTCATAGGAAACGGGTTTCCTTAAAAGCCTTCTGCAGTGTTATAAGAAAAAATCAATGCAGTGATATCAGTACAAGATGAACTGTATGTTGGCTTGATGGTAGAAGCTGAATTAAGCAATTGGGCTTAAGGCTTTGTGTGAAAAGTTGGTTTTACGGCCATTTTGATAGCAAAACGGCAGAAGTAATACGTATATAGTCAACATTCAGGAACGCACTCCAAAAAGTGTTATCGTTGAAATAGTATAAGCTGCTGTAGAACAGTTTCCTCCATCAAATTATCTTCAGGAGAAAAGTGTCCTACTGCTAAGTCGCGTATCTACACTAAATTATGTTACTTGGACAAAACTGTCTAGTGACTGTTCCAAAAGAGGATCTTCTAGCAGTCTACATTCTCTCACAGAAAGCAATTCTGTCTGGTAGAGCTGTATTGAATACTTTGAAAGTTTTAAGATCATTCAAGAATAAAAACATTTAGTTCAAGATGGGTTTCCTTAAATGCCTTTTACAGTGTTATAATAAAAACTCAATGAACTGCCTTTGTACAAGTTGAAATGTATGCTGGCTTGAGAGTAGGGTTAGCGTTAGGGTTAGGGTTAGGGCTAGGCTTAGCGTTAGAGGTTAGGGTTAGTGTTAGGGTTAGTGTTAGGGTTAGGGTCAGGGTTATGGTAAGGTTAGGGTTAGGGTTAGGGTTAGAAGTAGGTCATCTTTGATTTAGAATAAGCGGCTGTAGTAGAGTTTCCTCCATGGTATTATCTCCAGGAGAAAAGTGAATTCCAATTAAGTCATGCCTCTGCACCTTATTACCTTACTTGGACAAAACATTATAGTGAGTGTACAAAAGTAGGATGGGTCTAATAGTCTCTTTTCTGTCACAGAGTGCATTTCGGTCTGGTAGTGCTGTAGTGAATAGTATGAAACCATGAAAATCATTCAGGAATAAAAACGTTTCGTAGGAAACGGGTTTCCTTAAAAGCCTTTTGCAGTGTTATAAGAAAAAAATCAATGCAGTTATATCAGTACAAGATGAACTGTATGTTGCCTTGATAGTAGAAGCTGAATTAAGCAATTGGGCTTAAGGCTTTGAGTGAAAAGTTTGTTTTACGGCCATATTGATAGCAAAACGGCAGAAGTAATACGTATAAAGTCAACATTCAGGAACGCACTCCAAAAAGTGTTATCGTTGAAATAGTATAAGCTGCTGTAGAACAGTTTCCTCCATCAAATTATCTTCAGGAGAAAAGTGTTCTACAGCTAAGTTGTGCGTCTACACGTAATTATGTTACTTGGACAAAACCGTCTAGTGACTGTTCCGAAAGAGGATCTTCTACCAGTGTACATTCTGTCAAAGAAAGCCATTCTGTCTGGTAGAGCTATATTGAATAGTTTGAAAGTTTGAAAATCATTCAAGATTAAAACATTTCGTTCAAAACTGCTCCTCTTAATGGATAATTTTAAATAACTTGTTTTCTACTTCAAAGATTTTTCTTTTTCTTTTTCCAGCCTAATATTGGTGCTCTCTGTTGTACTTTTCATTGTAATTATTGTATTCTTTTGTTTCAGAATTTATGTTTATTTTCTTTAAATTTCTATCTTCTCTGCTAATCTTCTCATTTTGTTTGCATTGTGTCTTTTGTATTTCATAAAATTGTCTTTCTCTGTTTTCTTATAGTTCAGCAACATACCTTAATTTTAAATTAAGGAACTAGCTTAACATTGGGTTAGAACAGTTTGATGGATAAAATATTCAATTAATAAATGGTTGCACAGTGCAATATACAGATCTTATATCATAGAAATCTTGTATCATGAACCTTATGATCCTATTAACCAATGTCATCCCAATAAATTTAATAAAAAATAAAATAAAACATTGCTATTTTTGGTTCCCTCTCACTCACATCAAATACAATACAATAACTACATTAATTCAGAATTTAGCAAATATATGTAAAATGTGAGTCAGGAATATTTACGTCTTCAAGTAATCAAAAACCCTAGTAACAATATGTGAAATATAGAATCTGTATTTTTCACATTGCAAGTCCTAGTGAGAGACAAACAACTTAGACTCAGCTAGACCAGGTTTCCACCAAGCACCCTTTATTAATTCTCCTTTATCTTTAATGTGTTGGCTTTTTAACTTACTTTTTTACTTTATGGTTATGGGAAGGCTTCCTCAGTTCCAGATGTCATAATTCTTCTGAGGCAAAAATGAAGGTGAAAACATGTTAGTTTTGTCTGATCCTTTTATCCGGAAAACAGCACACCAGCCAGTTCTCTGTGAACTCCATGAGAGTTCACCCTTCTAAACTGGTGTCACTGTCACCATTGGACAGCGATTTTCAACCTTCTTCATCCCATGGCACACATACAGTAATTACTACCTTTCTGCAGTACACCAGAAAACATGCTTCTTGCTGATCAGACAAAAAGTAGGTATTGTAGGAGAACCGTTCCACTCGTCGTGGGAAATATAGCTCAAGGTTCCATGTTTAAAACCCCCCCAGTGGAATGTGGGATGGCAGGCAGGCCCCATGTGTGTGAAAAGGGCTTTCCTGTGGGTAAATCAGGATGGCATCTTTCCTTGCTCTTGCTGAAAAACTCTCTCACCCTGGATCAAAAGAACCAACGCTGATGCATATCTGGCTTCATATCTGGCATCCGAAGACCGGGTGCTAATCCTTTCAAGTTCAGCCCTACCTCTTGTCTTTGCATTTTTGTAAGTAATCCTTTTGATGTACCTTCCTGGCTGTCTACCACCTAAAGCAAATCTATGCATTGTAAATGAAGACCATTCTGATGTAACGTACCCAAGAAAAACAATAAAAGCCTGTTAGGGCAGGGCTGGGGGCCTTTCTCTGAGATCAGAGGGGAGTTCCGGCTCTTCTAGTCCTATATACTCCATGCACATTTATTTACATGCCAACCATGGCATGCGGATTCTGCGGGATGGGATCTGTGACAAGGTATAATTTTGTTTCATTCACACCAGATGTCTATTGTTGTGCTGACTGTTGTCACTTATTTTATTTAATGTGAAAGAGGTCCGGGCCCCTGACTAAGTAGTCAAGTATTGCATGTTTTAAGATTTCTGGGGCACACTGGCTGAAAATCGCTGCCCTGGGAGGTACAGAGGAAGGGAAAAGTCTGGAGCTCTGACTTGCATAGAGGAGGAGTTGAGGGAGAAGGGGTTCAGGAATGTTTGCTCCTGCCGTGTGCCACTTTATTTCTAATGTACTAGGCTTCCAACTAAGAGAAGATTGTGATGCATATAGTATGGACTTGACTCGGATTTATTTTATAACCTTCTATAAGTAAATTAACTGATTTAAAACATGATATATTCAAAATATGTGGTGTATGTATGGTTAATTAAATGAACAAAAATAAAAATACTAAGAGTTTGTAGACATCTTATTTCACAATTTAAAGATAAATCATCATAGAAACATAAAAGTACTTAAATTAAGTGGCATTATACAATAATGGGGCAGTTCATTTATGCAGTATAAGTTACATAAAAATATGTAACAGTCACGTCAATCATATTAACGTGTTACCATTTAATTATGGACAGATGTCCCTTAGGTAGTTTCTAAGCTTTAACAACATGCATTTGCTTTAAGAAAACATGTCATTAACTTCATATAAAAATAAACAAGCCTTCCTGGCTGGTGTGGCTCAGTGGATTGAGTGCTGGTGTGTGAACCAAAGAGTCGCTGGTTCAATTCCCAGTCAGGACACATGCCTGGGGTGTGTGAGAAGCAACCACACATTGATGTTTCTCTCCCTCTCTTTCTCCTTCCTTTCCCCTCTCTCTAAAAATAAATAAAGTCTTTTTAAAAATATAAAAATTAAACAAGACTTTTCAGTGAGACTCACATGTTTATCCATAAGATTGTTTTCTAAGGAACTATTTTGTGTTATTAGCTCTTCATTGAGTGTTAGAAAATTCACTTTTATTATCCTTTTGAAACAAAAGACTCATGTAGGTTTTTCTTTTAGTTTAGATTGGATAAATTCTGACTTGGTTTAATAGTGAGATATTTCTTGGCATAACAAAACTTTATGAAAACTGAAAAATTTTATGTCCACATTTATTGATGCTTTATAATTGTTTTGTTATGTAAATCTGAAAAACACTTGGTAAACTTACAATTTTAATGGCAATCGACTAGTGGGAGGCATTGATTGTGGTTAGTACACCCTAGCATAATGATATAAAATATGTTTTCTGGTAGATAAGATTAATAGAATATAAAATTAACTATTGTACAAATAGGTGGTTCATGTATTCCTATTATATGTCTCCTCCAATTGTTTTATCTATACCACTGTGTTTATAACTTGTGTGTGAATATATGTTTCCATCAAAAGTGATCCCTCAGAATTTTAGTCTAATTTCCAGTCTTCATTAATTGAGGAGGAAAATTAAGTCCTGACTGGAAACAAATGTTGAGTTTTGCTGCTTGGATATCTTCACCTAGTAGCTGAAGAGGAAAGTCACAGATTTTGCTAACGGTGAAAAGGATGCCTAATATTACACATTCATAAAATATTTTATTATCCTTTTAACTAACTTCTAAATATTACTCTATAAGACATTTCTATCACTACAACAGTTAGAAAGACAGAGTTTTTTTTTAAGTTTTGCTTTTGTATTTTTATGTGTTAAAATTAGTCAAACTCATACAAAAACAACAAATAATCTCTCCCTCCTATAGTTTTTTTAAATTACTTTATTGTTGTTCAATTCCCTCCTATAGTTTTGAAGCAATTAAACAAAAAAGATCCAAAGAGAAAATGAGAGATTTGCTTAACTGCTGAACTAGCCCACTCTTGTCATGATATTAAATACTGAAGTTGTTGCATACAAATTTTGCATTTCCATTCTTAAAATGTTCCTCAGAAGACAGAGTATGAAATAAAGGGGAATGGAAGAAAAAAAAATGTTCAAGTAGATATTTTTTCTTTGCAGTTCTACTTTATCCCACCAAATCTCAAATGATCAAATGACACATTTTTTAATTTTAAAAAAGCCTTGCATAAATATGAAAATATAAATGACCACCAAAGGACAGAATTCTATAGTTCCAGATATTTTTACTTTTGCATGGAATAAAATTACAGAAAAATATTTTACCAATATCTCTGATGAACATGGATGCTAAAGTCCTCAACAAAATATTGCAATCAGAATTCATTAGTACATTAAAAATATCATACACGATGACCAAGTGGGATTCAGCCCATGGATACAAGGATGGTACAATATTGACAAATCAATAAACAATATACCACATAAAAAAACTGAATGACAAAACTCACATGATCATATCAATAGATGCTGAACAAGCATTTGATAAGACCCAGCACCCATTTATGATAAAAACATGCAACAGAGTGGGAATAGAGGGAGCATTCTTCAACATAATAAAAGCCATATGTGAGAAACATATAGTCAATATTAGAGTCAATGGGCCAAAACGAAAAGCTTTTCCCTTGAGATCAGAAACAAGACAAGGGTGTCTGCTTTCACCACTCTTATTCAACAGAGTACTGGAAGTTATAACCACAGTGATCAGACAAGAAAAAGAAATAAAAGGTATCCAAATTGGAAAGGAGGAACTAAAACTGTCATTATTCACAGATGACATGATAGTGTACAAAGAAAACCCTATAGTCTTCACCAAGAAAACTAATTTGATCTAATAAGTGAATTTGACAAAATAGTTGGATAAGAACTCAATATTCAGAAATTGATGCCATTTTTGTACACCAGCAATGAAATATCTGAAAGAGAAACTAATAAAAAAAATCCCATTTACTGTAGCAACAAGAATAATAAAATACTTACAAATGAATTTAACCAAGGAAATAAAAGACCCATACTTGGAAAACTATAAAACACTGAAGAAAGAAATTAAGAAAGATGCAAATAAATGGAAGCATATACCGTGTTCATGGATTAGAAGAATTAACATGATTAAAATGTCCACACTACCCAAAGTAATCTACAGATTCAGTGCAATTCCTATTAAAATACCAATGGCATATTTCACAGGTCTGGAACAAATGCTTCAAAAATTTATATGAAACCAAGAACATCCTCAAATAGACTCAGAAATTTTGAGAAAAAGAACAAAGTAGGAGGGATCACAATACCTGATTTCAAACTATACTACAAGTCTACTGTAATCAAAATAGTCTGGTACTGGCATGAGAACAGACACATAGATCAATGGAACAGAATAGAGGGCCCAGAAATAAATCCATGTCTCCACAGTCAGTTGATATTTGACCAAGGGAGCATGAGCATACGATGAAATAAAAATAGTGTTTTTAATAAATGGTATTGGGAGAACTGGACTGGTACATGCAAAAAACTGTAATGACACCACAGGCTAACACCTTATACCAGAATAAACTCAAGATGGACAACAGACTTAAACATAAACTGTGACACCATAAAAGACCTAGAGAAGAACATAAGCAGTAAAATGTCAGATATCCCACGCAGCAATATTTTTGCTGGTATATCTCCTAGAGCATGGAAATAAAGAAAAAAAATGAACAAATGGGACTACATCAAATTAAAAAGCTTCTGCATGGCTAAAGAAACCATCATTAAAGTGAAAAGGGAACCAACCATATGGGAGGACATATTTGCCAATGATACATCAAACAAAGGTTTGAACTTCAAAATATATAAAGAACTCATATAACTCAAAACCAGGAAGACAAATAATCCAATAAAAAAAGATGGGTAAGGGACTTGACTAGACACTTCTAGTAGGAGAACATACAGGTGGCCCATAGACATGAAAAGATGGTCAACATCACTAGCCGTCAGAGGGATGCAAATTCAAACCACACTGAGATATCATCTCACACCTGTCAGAATGGCCATCATTAGTAAATCTACAAACAAAAGTGCTGACGATAATGTAGAGAAAAGGCAAACCTAGTGCACTGTTGGTTGGAATGTAGACTGGTGCAGCCGCAGTGGAAAACAGTATGGAATTTCCTCAAAAAAACTAAAAATGGAACTTCCCTTTAACCCAGAGATTCCACTGCTGGGAATATATCCTAAGAATACCGAATCACCAATTCAAAAGAATTTAACACCCCTGTGTTCATAGCAGCGCTATTACAACAGCCAAGTGCCAGAGACAGCCTAAGTGTCCATCAGTATATGAGTGCATCAAAAAACTGTGGTACATTTGCACAATGGAATACCACACAGCAGGAAGAAAGAAGGAGCTCCTACCTTTTGTGACAGCATGGATGGAACTGGAGAATATTATGCTAAGTGAAATAAGCCAGTTAGCGAAAGATAAATACTATATGATTTCACCTATAAGAGGAACCTAATGAACAAAATGAACTGATGAACAAAATAGAAACACAGGCATAGAAACATGGAACAGACTTCCGGTGACCTGAGCGGAGGTGGGAGTGGGCGTTGGATGGGTGGAGAAGGGCAAAGGAGGAAAAATTGGGACAACTGTAATAAAATAACAATTAAAAAATAACAAATTTAAAAATCTTTAGAAGAGATTTTATCATTCTCTAATGATTACACTCAATAAATGCTAAAAATGTCACACCATTCTACAGTTTTACACTGGTCATTTTTTACCCCTTTCCCAGCATTAAGCGTTACTATAGCAATCGAGGGAATTTAGAAGTTAACTAGGGTGTCTCTCCTCCCAGCTGATGCTAGTAATACTTTAAGAGGATTTCACAGTTATGGGAAAATATGAAGATCGCTTTTGTCTGTTCATCAGAGTATTAATAGAAATGGCTAGCATCAGATAGCTGGAACACATACAGGGTAGCATCAACATTGAACTCTTAGGTCAGTGTAGGGACTCAAATAGCATCCAAAGAGACCTCAGACCATAACAGCTTCAACACAGGAGCAGCCCCATGGAATTACATGTAATCTACACACATAGATTATACAAAATTTATATATCTGTGTGTGTGTGTATATATATATATATATATATATAGTTAGTCAGTCAGCTTGAATTATAGCATTGAGGTTTTATTGTTTTTAAACTTTCTAAAGTCTTAGAAAACCATGAGAAAGAAGTATCAACTGCATATTTTGCCTCAACTGAACAATAACTAATTTGTTACTCATGCCATTTTTCTCCCATGGTCTATTTTTCATGACTGAATGCCCCCAAAATACAAATGCTCTATAATCTTGAAGTTCTCCTGGATACAGCCAATGAATTTTTCCTAGGCTAATATTTTCAGACTACATCCTAAATCTTTGCAAACCATTATAATATTTTATGCTTTAACCTGTGTAAATTCTAGTCTCTTTAGGGGAAAAAAAAAACAGACTTGCAGTTCCCCTGTGTAACTAGGAGAAATAAAGTACTAAAGTAATATATGACAGGTTAATACTTTTGAATCAGCCATTTAATGACAATTTGCCACAAATTTCCATTGTGTAGAATGTTGTATTTTCTACTCCTCCAAGATTGAAACATTTGTTTTTCTTGTAAGCACATTGGAGATATCAGAGTAAAATAGACATACAGGAAAAAAAAAGCAGATGTACAGACTGTTTCTAGGGTATAATGGAATTTAACACAGGTGTCGAGTGGCTGTTTTTATTTATGACATAGGAATGCACTAGTGCTAACAGTTCACATGAAAAGACATGGTTCCGGAAAAAAGTGTATTTCACTGGGATAAACA
>PVJI01034356.1:0-10522 GCA_004026765.1 Micronycteris hirsuta | reverse complement strand
CTCTGTATTCATGACTCTGCCTCAGTTCTTCTTTGCTTAGTTTGTTTTTGTTTTGGGGGGTGTTTTTGGTTCAATTGTTGTTAGCTATGTATTTTTTCCCATTTTATTGTTCATAGTTTTGATCTTTTTCTTAAATAAGTCCTTTTAACATTTCATATAATAATGGCTTGATGATGATGAACGCCTTCAGGTTTTTCTTATCTGGGAAGCTCTTTATCTGCCCTTCGATTCTAAATGATGGCTTTGCTGGGTAGAGCAATTTTGGCTATAGGTCCCTGCTTTTCATGACTTTGAGTATTTCTTACCAGTCCCTTCTAGCCTGCAAAGTTTCTTTTGAGAAATCAGCTGACAGTCTCTTGGGAACTCCCTTGAAGGTAACTACCTTCTTTTCTCTGGCTGCTTTTAAAATTCTCTCTTTACCTTTCATATTTTGCATTTTAATTATGATGTGTCTTGGAGTGGGCCTCTTTGCATCCGTCTTGTTTGGGACTCTCTGTGCTTTCTGGACTTGCATGTCTATTCCCTTCACCAAGTTGGGGAAGTTGTCTTTCATTATTTTTTCAAATATTTCCAATTTCTTGCTGTTTCTCTTTTTCTGGCACCCCATATGATATGAAAGTTGGACCTCTTGAAGTTGTCCCAGAGGCTGCTTATACCACCCTCATTTTTTGGGGGGGGGGATTCTTTTTTCTTCTTGCTGTTTTGATTAGTTGTTTTTTGCTTCCTTATGTTCCAAATCATTGATTTGATTCTCAGCTTTATTCAATTCACTATTGATTCCCTGTGAGTTGTTCTTTATTTCAATTGGTGTATCCTTTGTTTCTGCCTGGATCTTTTTTATGCTGCTCAGGTCCTCACTTAAGTTCCCTGAGCATCTTCATGACGAGTGTTTTGAACTCTGCATCTGATAGATGGCTTATCTCTATTTTGTGTAGCTCTTTTTTCTGGAGTTTTGATCTGTTCTTTCATTTGGGCCATGTTTCTTTGTCTGCTCATTTTGGCAGCCTCCCTGTGAGTTCCTGTGTATTAGGTAGAGCTGCTTTGACTGAGTGTCTTGGTAGTGTGGCCTAATGTAGTAGGTGCCCTATAGGGTCCAGTGTCACAGCGCCCCCTACCACCGAAACTGGGTACTCAAGGTGCACCCTTTGTGTGCGTTGAGTAAACCCTCCTCTTGTAGTTGAGCCTTGGTTGTTGTTGGCAGGTCAATGGGAAGGATTTACCCAGGTGAGTCAGCTACAAGGTCTGGCTGTGAACACTGACCACCAACCTCCACCCTCTGTGGAGGATCAGCTGTGCAGGGGCAGGGTGGTGGTGTTCCGACATGGTCTGTAGCTGTCTACTGGGTTTGCAGGCTCTGGTATTTCCCAGGTGGTGCAAGCCTAAGTCGGCCCCAGTTGTATTTTTCCTGGGGCCACCTAGCCTGAGGTATAAAACAATCTGACATGTCTGCTACTTATGCTGGGCCTCGAGATTCCCAGGCAAAGCCGAGCTGTGAATCTAAGCTACCTATTGCCAGTGCCCCACCTGGTGCCTCTTAGCAGGTGGTATGGGGCCTGGTCCTCACTGAGGCTGGCTCTTAGCTGTTTGATAGAATTTAGAGAGTTGTGAAGCATGCACCAAGACCAGCCATTCATGTGGGAAAGTCACAGTTAACAGTTTTGGTGGGTCATAAATTGGGTGGGATGGATTTCCAGAAAATCTCCAAGGCAGGGCAAATAGTGTTACCCAGCTTGATGGAGTCTCAGATATGATACCTGCCTCCCGGTTCTGTGGCTCTGTAGTGGGAGGGCTTAGGATAAGGACAATGGCCTCAGCCTGCCTGTCTGTCTGGCAGAAAGCTGTGCCACAGCTCTCACCTTGACACCAGACACTTCAGTGCCCCTTTGCCCCTCCCTCTTGTGCCTTTCAAGCTGCTACTCCAGTGCTGGAGCTCAGCGGGAGTGAGTCTGAGTAAGTCTGTGTGTGGGTTCTTTAAGGGGAACTGCTTGGAACTCCAGTAGTTTCTTCCATGGACTCAAATCCTGCTGGTTTTGAAGCCAATAATTATGGGGACTAACCTTCCTGGCCCTGGAACTCTGGGCTGGGGGGCTTTGTGTGAGGCTGGGCTCCTCACTCTGGAGATATCCCTCCGTACTTTTTATCCACCATATGAGGGTGTGGGACCAACTTGATCTGCGTCTTCGCTCCTTCCACCAGTCTGGATGGGTGTGGTTTCTTTAGTTCCATAGTTGTCAGACGTGCATTCAGTTCGATTTCTGATGGTTCTGTGTGATGGTTGTTCCATGTTTTAGTTGTAATTTTGATGTGGTTGTGTGAGAAGGTGAGCTGTGTTTACCTATGCCACCATCTTGACCATATTTCTCATGAGCCTCCTTTTAAATACAAGTCTTCCTCAATTAAGTTATCTGTTAGTCCATGTCCACTGACCATATCCACTATTGAACAACACTTAATGTACACTGTGTGCTGGGCATACTTTCTCCTCCCTGGGATTTACAGTCTAGTGGGAAGGCTGAGGTAACATATGTGTCTGAGGTCTCACCAGGTGGATTTTAAATAATATAGCTGCAGATGAGCTTTGCCCTTAAAGTTTGTCCTAATAAATAAATGAAAGGACTTTGATTCGGCACCATTTTTCAAGACAAATGTGACTACATGAAACTGATTACAGGGTTATAGTATTAATATCTGAGCCACAACTTCATGCAATTATTCTCTTCTACCACACCTGCCACCTCTGCACCTCGGTCTAGACAACCTGTACACACCATCCGCATAGTTAATTCACTGTGAAAGGCCACAGCTATAATGTGAGGTTTTCCGTAAACTGGGTTCGTCTGAAATCCTTCCCAGTATTTGTTTTCTTCAATTCCATGACTTCTAAGTGGATTAGGGAAGACAAAGGATCACTTTGGAAAAACTGTTTATTTATCCTCAATAATTCTTACAAGACCCTGTTCTTTCATGTTGAAGGGCTGGGGGCATAAAGCAAAGTTCAGTTTCACTAAGGACTTAACGGATAAATCATTAATTAACCTGTGTTTGTCAAAAAACAAAAAACAAAAAAACTCCCCTATAATCATTAACACGACAACAGGATTTCCATGCTTTCCCATTTTCCAATTATCTTTTTCAAAAAGAAATTCCCACATTTCCCTACCGGATGAAGGACATTCTGTACCTTCATAGTAATTCATTGTCTGGGAAACTGAGCTGGGAAGAGACAATGCCCTGCCACTCCTGGTACCGGTCCTGTAAACTGGGGTCGGTCCTCATCTGCTCCGCTTTTATGGAAAATAGAGGAAATTACACCTGATCTTCTTGAAGGGGAGAAAAGAAAAAGATCCATAGCATATGTTTCTTATTAAAGTCCCTTATTACTGACGGATAGCAGCTGTGTAATAGGGATGTTTTCTGTGAACCTATGGTAAGAGATCCTGGACGATAGGTCAAGTGACTCCTAGACTGTGGCTGCTACTCTGGAGGGAATCTGAGCTTCCTCCCCATCTGAGTTTTCAGTTTCAGTGGGTATCATAGTAATTCTAAAGCGATCAAAAGACCCAATATCTTGGAAAAGAGTTTTGTGCAATGTTAGTTAAATTATAAATTGATGCCATCTCGCTGGAATAAACTCAAAATGTACATACAGCCCTGGCTGAGTGTCTCAGTTGGTTGGAGCATCGTCCCACACGCCAAAAGGTTGCAGGTTCGATCTCTGATCAGGGCACATGCCTTGGTGTGGGCCCGATCCCTAGTTGGCAGGTGTACGGGAGGCAACCAATTGATGTTTCTCTCTCTCCCTCAAATCAATAAATATATCCTTGGGTGAGGATTAAATAAATAAATAAAATTTACATACACTTTGATTTAGAAATCTCTCTTCAAGGAATTTACCCAGAGAAAAACATAATTAACACAGTGCACAAAATTCTTTGTCCTAGGATGTTAGAGAAAATAAAGCTTTCCATCAACAGGGACTTAATGCATAAAATATATGAAGACTTCCAGCTTTACCTTCAACATGCACCAAGCTTGCAAGTTATCATTGTCATTTTTACGAAATGAAGCTGGACAAACCAAAAACCAATGATTTTTCAAATCCATCCAAGAAGTGAGGTTGCAGAATGAATTGTCACCTGAAATCCAGGGACACAGGCAAATCCCAAGACTTACAGCCAAGCCTTGCTTAACCTGGAGCAAAAGTGACCTGAGCCCTAACTGGTAGAAACTCTCCTTAAACAGTGATTTTAACAAATTGCTGGCGCACTGGCGTGGAGTAGTGTGAAAATGAGAGACTCTCTGGTCGCCACAGTCTCAGGAGGACACTAAACCTTTATGGGCCATACCTAGAGGAGCATCGCCATTTTCATGATGATGATCCTTCCATCACTCTGGGTGGGGACATCAACTATGTGAGGGACACTCCCCCAAGGTCCCATCTCGTCTTCTTCTCTCATCTAAAAACAGGGAAAAACCATACTCAACAGGGAAAAGAGCTTCAGGGAAATAGATTGGAAAAACTGAAGGCAAAGAAGGGTGTCGGTGGTGGGATTTTTATTTTTTTAGGTTGCACTAGTGGAGAAATGCATGCAAAGGTCCAGAGACATAGGCCGACCAAAAGATTGAGGTCCAGTCATGAGATTTTAGGGCAACAGGATAATAAAAAGGATTCTAGTTGAGGAGGAACTCTTAGGAAAGCCCTAAGGCAAGAGAGGACACAAAACCAAGGGAGTTTGAATCCTCTGGCACCTACGAGTATAGCAGACATTAACTGCATCCAACTCCCAACCAGAGTAACATAAAGTCTCACACTAAGGGCTTACTTTCCTCAGCATTTCCCATGCATCAGGACCAAATTTCATCAAAAAGTAGCAAGGGGCACAAAAATGACAGGGAAAAAAAAACACAGTCTGAAGAGACAAAGTAAGGGTTCAAGCCAAACTAAAATATGGCACAGATTTTGGAGTCCTCAGACAATTTAAAATAACTCAGTAAAGCCGATGACTCTAATGAGACAAGTAGACATACCAAATGGGTATGTAAGCAGAAAGATGGAAACTCTAAGGAAGAGTCCAAAAGCAATACTCGGAATCAAAAACATTGTAACTGCAATGAAGACTGTCTTTGATGGGCTCAGTCACAGACCAGACACAGCTGAGGAAAGGATTGGTGAACTTAGAGACAGGCCATGGAAACTTCCCAAACTAAAATGCAATGAGAAAAATGAGTAGGAAAGAAACATAACAGAACCCTCAAAAACTGTGGAACGATGTCAAAAGGTATAATACAGGTGTAATTGAAATACCAGAAAGAGAAGAAAAAACAGGGACAAAATAGATGAAGTAAGAATGGCCAAGAGCATTACAAAATTAAATACATAACAGAATATCATGAAAAATTTAGGACAGGTGACTCTAGTTTATACTGTTATGAAAAACTATTTTTGCATGAAAAGTTACATTCTTGACTATAGGCAGTTTACAAAATGACATGGATACACGCCGTATACACATGTAAAAAGATTTCTGATAGAGTCCTCACTAAGATATAATGGTCAGGTTATGTGATTTTACTTGCTTGATTTTGCTTTTTTAGGCTTGAATGTGTTTGTTTTCACACACACAAAAACCCCAACATATATTGGTATGGTAATCAGAATAAATTTTTTCCCGCTCAATAAAAAAGACGCAACCCTTCCGTTTGCATTTCTATGAAGCAGTCCTTCGTGTTCCCACCTGAGGCAGCAGCCGGTATCATCGGTGCCTCTATTGGGTAGCTAAAGTTACAGCCCAAGAAAAATCTCAAGTCAAAGGCGTCTGCAGCCTGCAGAGTTCACAAGGACAAAGCTGATGACAGCCCAGTGGAGGTGAAGAACAGATGCCAGACTTAGGAATCCAATATTTTCTCACCTCTGTCCAACTGCATGACAGATTAGATGCCCCAGGAAGAGGGTGTGCACCCCTGGCTTCACTGACACAGGTCATTCCCACAGCAGGTGAGCTCACATCATCCCCACACCCCCCAGCCCCAGTTGCCTTTGTCACTGTTCCCCTTTGGCAACACCACGCAAAGGCACAGTCATCCTCCCCGACATTTGGAAACCTGAAAGAAAGACACTCAGAGCAGCCCGGACGGGTCTGGAAATATGGCTCTGAGTGAGGGGCGGAAAAGACCCATATTAACGTAAACTAAAAATGCATTTACCACAAACAATACATGTGTAACAAGAATGATACTGACAAAAAGATACATCTTAAACACACTAAATAACTGCCTAGGGAGACTAGGGAGGGGGGAGGCAAGAGTGACAGGAGGGAATTTAAGAAATTAAAATGTAATAAAAATAAAGGACCCTAACTTCTCAGCTCTCAACTTCTTGCCTCACTCAGACAGCTAAGGGGATATCCAGCTGCCCAGAGCCCTCTCTCGCTCATTGGTGCCCCTCTCCTTCCCCTTGAATGCCCCTCCCCTATTCACCCCTCCAGTCTTCCTCTAAGAGCCCTCACAACCAATACCAATTGCTTTTTCCGCTCACTTCATGCACAGTGTCCTCTCTCTCTTTCTCATTTACACTCCTCCTTCTCAATCTCGGAGCTTTCCCCACTCCCATCGCCACCTGCCCGCAGAGAGAAGCTCACCCCATGAGACCCTGATGAAACACAAAACTAACAAAACTAGTCCAGAACACCTTCACTTTGCCTGCCTGCCGTCTCTCTTTGCTCTCTCCCTCCTTCCCTGCTCCCACTGCCTTTTGTCCCCTCTCCCTCAGGCACTGTGGCCAGCCCTAAAAGCTCTGGGCTGTGGGAAGTGGCGGCAGGACCCACCCCAGGACTCCCCTCCCGAGCTCCGCCCCTCCCATCCTAATCTCAAAGTCCAGCCTGGGGGTGAGCAGTCAGAACCCTTCCTCCGACCGGCTTCCACCGGGATTTGCTTCCTGACTAGGAGGGATGACTCTGGCCTGGAAATTTGTGCCGAGAACTTTGCGCCTGGAGACTTCCTCACTCAGGACTCCCAACATGTGCCCTTCCCTGAGCCTGAGCTGTGAGTGGAAACCAAGGGGTGGGGGGAGGGGGGACTGCAGAGGGTCAGGGAGAGGGAGAAGGCCAAGCTCTGGAGCCTGTTGCCTGGAATTCTGGAATGTCAGACCTGTGTGGGATCTCAGACGCAGGTCATCCAGTATAGCGGGTCTCACCCTATCAGATCCAGTGTGCCCCTTTCATGTCCAGGATTTTCCAATGCCTCTTTTGTCCTGAAATGAAATTCATGGGTAATAAAAACTGACTATATAACTTTCAAAATAAAAACAACATGCTACCTTAGCTGAAATATAAAGAAGAAATAAAGGGAAAGCAATTCAAAAGAAAGTATTAACTGGAATATACAGATCCTCAAGGATGGCTGCTTTAACTGACACATTTCCACGGCGCCCCAGGAGGTGGGACTGTCCCCTCAATCGCTGACAGGGAGACTGAGATTCAGAGAAGTGCAGTCATTAACCCCGAGACTCCCCAGAAACTGGGACTCGACCCTGGTCCTCTTCTCCTACTCACCTCTCTTCTCCTTCCAGCAGAAACTGGGGGAGGGCCCGGGGCAGCCGGCCATCGGTGGCTTCAGGTGTCATGTCCTACCTGTTTGTGATTTGCACACGTATCCTGTTCCCCGAGAGCCCCACCACGCCCTCAGTAATGTCCCTCACGCAAGCATGAGAATGAGTGGCTATCGGCGCATTTACGTGCCACAGGGGGACCCTGAGCCTCTCAACTTCAAATTGGGCGTTCCCCAGTTCGATCGATTTTATCTTCATTTTCTCCTCATCTTTCCTCTTTCTCTGCCCTTTCTTCCTCCCCTCTTTGCTTTCTATCCCTTGAATTGCAAGTCTTTAAAACTTAATACGTCTGATGCTTTAAGTGATTATCTCCTTTCATCCTCAACCCGATTTGTGAGTATGAAGAATTTCACAGAGGAGGAGAGAGAAGAATAAAGAATGAGGAAGAAATCCGGTCCAAGGCACAAACATAGCAGGGCCAGCTGGGGATCCAAAGCCAGGTCTGTCTGACTCCACAGTCAGAGTGACCCCGACACACCCTTCCTTCCCTGCCCTTCTCGCATCCTGTCTGGATTTCTCTTTCCTCTCAGTCTTAGATCCTTTGCCAGAACATCATTTAACCCCAACACTTTCTAAGCACGAGCTAAAGTTATATCCAGAGTTTTATGCTTGATAAGAAGGACACTATGTTGAAAGTACCAGCTGTTGACAAAACAAGAGGAAATGTCCTCCCTGTGGCCCCTCCCCTGCCTTCCCCTCACCCCTGTCAGGTGTAGAGATGGGCTGATGGTGGCAGCAGGTGTCTTAGAAACGGCAGCTGAGCCTGGGTGCCTGGAGGTCTTGATCCACTCACTGGGGACTCCTTAATGTAGCTCCTCTACAGAGGAGGAGTAACCCTGCCAGCCTGTGCCACGCGGGCACGAGGCACTGCTATTTACCTGGGCCTTTAAAACCCTTTGGAGTTTGATTTCTACTTTCTTACCTACCATACCTCGATATATGCCTGCTCGTGTTAGTTCATCCCAACACACACTCATTGAACATACTCTTCTTGAGAACCTGCTGTGTGCAAACATCCATCCAATCAAAAGTGTTAGAGCACCTAAGTACGTACCTGTACCATAGACGGAGCTGCAGTGAGCGAAACCCAGCCGCTGCCCTGTGTGTCCCAGGGAGGAGGCTGAGGGTAAATAGGCAAACAAGTAAACAAGTGAGTGTGATTAAGAAAAAATCTACTACAGATACCTGCCACAAATAAAACCAAATCAGGGTGAGGGGATAAGAAAATGAAGTGGGGGGGAGGGGTCAGGGGCTGTGTTAAATGGGGGGGTCGCCAGGTGTTGAGTGTGGTCAGGTATGCAAGTATCAACATGTCACAACCCTGTCTGACACCTACCGTGTGATCTCTGTGCAGAGCATGTCAGGCCTTGCCCGTGTTTAATGTGCGCATCTGGGGTGTACATGGACGCGCAGCCATAGAAGCGATGTTTTCAGCATAAAAGAGTGGAGAAAACAACTCGGTGGTGCCTTCTCTGTTACTAAGTAGCTAATAATTGTTCAATGTATAACATTTCCAGGAAGGTGGGGTATGTGCTCAATGGACCATTTTCTTGTCATCTGCCTTCTCTCCCACAAGGAGGGTGCACCGGGGTGGGGGAATGGCAAATAACGCCCATTGTCGTGAGAATCTTCCTGAGACGCCTGCAAAGCCTTTTCTAAGGAAAACATGAGAATTGGCCCTAAAGGGAGGCCCCCAGCCCGCACCGCTCCGGAGGGGCGGCCTCGGAGAAGGCCTGCTCCCCCAAGTGCGGAAAGGAAGGGCCACCTGCCAGCCTCGGGATCGGGCAGAGCTCTTGCTTGTGAACAGTGACAACTGGCCCTCGTTTACTTAAGCAAAAGGCATTTATTGGAAGGATAAGGCAGAGAGGCGGGGAGGGGAAAGAATCAGCAGGAGGGTGAGGAAGGGGCAGGACTAGGCATGAAGAGGCCCGGTGGGGATATCGCCCACAGGCACAGGGTGGCGCTGATGGGGACCCCCAGCTACTCCCTCCATCCAGGCACTCGCTCAGCACCCAGGTCCTAAGGAGCAGACATCTCATTCCCCCATCAGAGGCCTCCTCACACCCTGCCCTGGGTGTCCCCCGTGGGAGGCAGGCGTCTGACATACAGGCTGGGGCAAAAGTCGGCTTACCGTAGGCTCGCGTGGAAAACAATGCAATAATTAATACACGATAATGTGAGAAGAAACTGTTTCTCACACCCACAGGGGTAAACCGACGTTTGCCCACCTAGCGGTATCCTGCCACTCGGATGTCCTGTGTTATCCACACGGCTAGGCTCGGCAGAGCCGGTTCCCCACAGGGATACTCGGGCGCCACCTATTGTGGCAAGGGGACTAGATGATACTGCCCAGCAGGGACAAGTGTCCTCTATAACTTCCTGCCAACTGTGGAGCCCTTTGTGAAGAACAGGGAGCTCCTCTCTGGTCTGGGAGCTGGCAGCTGCAGCTTAGTGGGGAGCAGATGAGAAAAGATTTCTCCGCAGCCAAGCACTGCCTTGCCTCATGCAGACCTCACTGTAGTTTCTGGTCTCCATGAGGTGCCGTCCAAGCCCTGAACCCTCTGGGGCCGGGGCAGGGGAGGGGAGGCGGGTGCAGGCCTCAAACTGCACACACCTCACATGGACCCTGTCCCGGACCCCAGCTCCAAAGGGAGCGATAAAATCTTCCTAACTCATTGGCTATCCTAAGTATCAAATGAGATACACAAAGGGACACTTTTTTTTTTTAAAGATTTTATTTATTTATTTTTAGAGAGACGGGAAAGGAAGGGAAAGAGAGAGAAACATCAATGTGTGGTTGCCTCTTGCACACCCCTACTGGGGACCTGGCCCACAACCCAGGCATGTGCCTGACTGGGAATCCAACCTGCGACCCTTTGCTTCTCAGGCCCGTGCTCAATCCACTGAGCTATACCA
>PVJI01034355.1:0-10522 GCA_004026765.1 Micronycteris hirsuta | reverse complement strand
TTCTTGCACCGTAAGCAAAGATTTTCAGCTGATCTTCCAACAAGTGAGCTGAACAATGAATGGAATCACAACTCATATGAATTCTTGAAGTTGGGGAGTATAGAAAATGCTTTGCACATTTTGGTAAGAGATTTTATAACTTGAAGGAGAAACACCTTATCCAAGGAACTTTAGAGAGGCCAACAGAGGACAGGCCAGACGAAAACACAGCTTCGTAGCACCCTCAACTCCCAGAACATGGAACCCCAGTCCCACACACAGGGAACCTGCAACCTTAATCAGGAGAGTTTTAAGAGAATATATGGAATCTGGGAATCTCAGCTTGCACAGACACTTCAAGCAGTACATCCATTGCTGCTGTGGCACCAGGAGACTTCAAGGGAGAAATGCTATCTCCTAAAATTGTCAGAAGCACCAGCAGGCTGAAGCTAGCCCTGACCAAGAGAGACTTTTTGCTTTCTGGGGAGGTGAAGTACATGGAGAACCAGGCAGTGACTAGGCACTGAAGTGTGATTGCCACATAGAGAATTTTAAAAAAGGGGAGCAGAAACATGGGTAGGAAGGGACCTTGTGCATGTGTGAAGCTGCACTGCCAGCAAAGAGACTAAATTAAAAGTGCAGTGTGTACCCATACAATCCAGCTGGGCAGGAAAATCAGAAAGCTGCATGGTGAGGGATTATGGGGCCACTCCCAGCACAGCTGGCATAAGGGGGGTTGTGCACAGAACTTAGAGTTCATGTCTGAGCCTCCTGAAAGAGCAGTGGGCAAGGGGCTAGATAGGTAAGAGCTGAGTGCCTGAGATTATTCACAGGCAGACAGGTCTCCTCACACCACAGAGCACAAAGCTCTGGGAAGAGAAAAGTATGCCGAACCCCCACCTACAGAATTACAAACTCCATATAACAGTAAAGCCAGGCTCAAGAACCTCCTGCCAGGTGTATAGCTACAGGGGAAAGGAGAACCTCCAAAAGAGCCCTTTATGAACTTTTGTGCTTGTTCCTCCTTGGGTCCTCTTTCACTGAAAACAGCAGGGCAGAGAGGTTAGAAACTAGTGCAGCAAGGGGTATTCAGGTATCCATCCAGCCTCAGCTCTTATACAGAGCTCCTATAAACGACAAGCAGGACAGAGCCACGCCTTTTACACAGATTGGCCCCTCACATGAAATGGACAGCTAATTCATCAGAAACTATACATTATTGAAAATAATCTGGGACAGAACAAGATGTGTGGCACAGGAGTGGGGGAACAGATTCACCATCTTCTATGAAGACTGAACAGCACCTCCCAAGGGAGAACCAGGGATACAACCCTCCTGATTTCACTAGAAGTTCCCTGTAGAGCAGGGGTGTCCAACCTGTGGCCTGTGGGTTACATGCAGCTCAGGATGGCTATGAATGTGGCCCAAAACAAAACTGTAAATTTATTTAAAATGTTATGAGATTTTTTTCATGATTATATGTTGTAATGTATTTAATATGTGGCCCAAGACAACCCTTCTTCTTCCAGTGTGGCCCAGAGATGCTAAAAGGTTGGACACCCCAACTCTAGAAGAAAATGGAGGTCTTATCAGATGTTAGATGAACCACCCCTGGATCTTGTGTTGATAAAAATCAGCAGGCAAGAACAGCAAACACAGCGAAGTCTGAAGGAGACAGCCATAGACTGTGGATTGCTTGTAGCCTTGAACATGCTGTCTAAAACTAGACCAGGACACCATCTGACATTATCAGACACAGATCCAGAGGGATAAAACAGTAGGCAAACACTAAACTCTGCTGAGATGAATTCTACCTTTTTCTTTTTCATTATTTGCATTATTTGTTTCTCCTGCATAGCTTTTTAACATGTCTTTTCCTTCAATTTTTATTCCTATTTTTCACTATTTTTAACTTTAACTTTTTTCAAATCTCATATTTTACTATTCCCTTCACTTACTCCATTTTGCTTTCTTCCTTTCTTATTTTCACTTTAAATTTTAATTTATTTTTTCTTTCTATGTCTTGTTTATATTCCTAATTCTTACTATTTCTCCTTCTCTCCACTCAAAACCATTTTTCTTTCCATTAGTCTCCTCACATTTTTATAATACCTTTATTCTCTTTTCACCTTAATTAATCTTTGTTCATTTGTCATTGATATTATGTTTTTTGTTGCATTTCTTTAATTTTATTCCTATATGTTCACTATTTTATTATTTCAAATCTCATATTTTACTCTTCACCTGTCATACTCCTTCTTGCCTTCCTGCTGCCCTTTCTTATTTTTATTTTATTTTATTTTGTCCCTTTCGAGCCTGATTTCTAATCCTTATGCTTATTTTTCTCCTTCCTCTAACCTCTCAAAATCATTTTTATTTCCTTTAGACATCTCATACCTTTTTTCTTCTTTTCTTTCTTACAATTTTCTTTCCACCTTTATTAATCTGTACCTATTTATCATTGATATTGCTGTGGTGGTTGTTTTTCTTCAATCTGGTTCCTAAGTTTTCACTTTAACATTTTTTTAAAACTCATATTATACCTCTTCCCTCTTCTTACTCCATTTTGCCCCTTTCCTTCTCTTTCGTATACACAATGAAAATTTTATTTTCTCCTTCTCTTTACCTTGTTTCTACTCACTACTCTTATTATTTCTCCTCCCCTCTACCCTCTCGAAATAATTTTTCATTTTGTTACTTACCGCATATTATTTTTTCCATTCTTACAATATTCTTATTATCTTTCCACCTTTATTAATCTTTTCTCATTTGTTGTTGATATTGTGGTTGTGGTTAGGGGGTTATTTTTGCTGGTATGGTTTTTGGTTGCTAGGTCGTCTCGTTTTGTTCTGGCAGCACCTGTACAACAGCATACAAGATATGGTGGAGATTGTGACTCTTGGTCATCCAGTTGGAGGGGAGACCCCATCAAGGAATGACCCAAAAATAACCAAAGACCAATTAAAATATGTGAGCCCACATAAACTGCATAAAGGGCATCCCTAGGGCATCAAGTGCAGGATATCAAAGGAGACTGCACCACTGAGTTTGATAGGTCTCCTACCACAGAAGCTTACACCACAAAGTCAAGGAGTCAAAGAAGATCAATCTAATACACAGAAACAAACAGGAAGAGCCACTAAAAGAGGGAGAAAAAGGAATAACTTCCAATGAAAAGGAAATGAGTGTAAATAAAATTGAGTCAAGAAATGTATCAGACATAGAGTTCAAAACAATGGTTATAAGGATGCTCAAAGAACTCAGAGAGAACTATATGGACCTTTATGAGAGCTACAAGGAACTTAATGGAAACCATATCAGCATGAAAAAGTACATAGGAACTAAGAATGAGAACCATGAGGAAATGAAGAATACAATATCTGAAATGAAGAGTACACTGGAAGGAATTAAAAGCAGGCTAGGTGAAACAGAGGATCAAATCAGTGAGCTGGAATACAAGGTGGAAAAAACACCCAGGCAGAGCAAAAACAACAAAAAAGGACTCAAAAAGAACAAAGATAGTTTAAGGGAGCTGTTGGACAACATGAAACATAACAGTATTTGCATCATGGGGATACCAGAAGGACAAGAAAAGGAGCACGGGATAGAAAACCTGTTTGAAAAAATAATACAGAAATAATAGTTATGAAAAAGATACAAAACTTCATGGAGCACAGAGGGTCTCATCAAGAGGCAAAATAGACTTCAAAACAAAGGCCATATTAAGAGACAAAGAAGGTCACTACTCTTGTAAACATATTCACCAACATAGGTGCACCAAATACATAAGGAAAATCTTGGAGGACTTTAAGAAAGAGATTGCCAGCAATACAGACATCATAGGAGATTTTAGCATCTTACTGTCAGAAATGGATAGGTCCTCCAAACAAAAAATCAAGGATATTGTGGCACTGAAAAAAAAACACTCTAGATCAAGTGGACTTAATTGATATTTACAGAGCATTTCACGCCCCCAAAACAAAATATACATCTTTTTCAAATGCACGTGGAACATTTTCAAAGATAGACCACATGGCAAAACACAAAACAACACTCAGTATTCAAGAAAATTGAAATCATATCAAGCATCTTCTTGGATCACAGTGTCTTGAAACTAGAAACTAGCCTCAAGGAAAAAACTCAAAAACATCAAATACATGGAGACTGACTACTATGTTATTAAATAATGAATGGTTTAACAATGAGATCATGGAATATAACAAAAAGTGTCTGGAAACACATGAAAATGAACACACAACAAACCCAAAATAGTGAAGGTCTACATAAAAAGATAGAAAAATCTCAAGTAAACAATCCACCCCTACATCTTAAAGAACTAGAGGAATACCAACAAACAAAGCCCAGAGAGCAAAGGAAGGAAATAATTAAGATGGGAGCAGAATTGAATGTCAAAGAGACTAAATGAGCAATTTAAAGGAACAGTGAATCCAGGAGCTGGCCCTTTGAAAAGACAAACAAAATTGACAAACCTTTGACCAGACTAATGAAGAAGAAAAGAGAGAGGATCCAGATAAATAAAATCAGAAATGAAACAGAAGTTACAACTGATACCACAGAAATACAAAATATTGTAAGAAATTACCATGAACAACCATTTCTATATGTCAAGAAACTGGAAAATCTGGGAGAAAGAGAGCAATTTCTAGAAACATATCACTTCCTAAAACTGAATCAAGGAGAAGTAAAAAGCCTCACTATTCCAATAATAACTAGAGAAATTGAGGTAGTAATCAAAGCACTACAGGCACACAAAAGCCCTGGGCCAGATGGTTCACCAGTGACTTTTACCAAACTTCAAAGAAGATATAATTCCTATCTTTCTCAAACTATTCCAAAAATTTCAAGAAAAGAAAATATGCCTAAACAATTTTCACAAGCCAGCATTATCCTTTTTCTAAGATGAGGTACAGAAACAACAAAGAAAGAAAAGTACAGGCCAATATCTCTCATGAACATACATTCTAAATTCTCAATAATCTGGATTCAGCAATACATTAAAAGGATCATACATCATGATCAAGTGGGATTTATCCTAAGGATGCAAGTATGGTATAATACACAATACACTACATAAAAAAATGAAGGACAAAAATCATGTGGTCATATCAATAGATGGGGAAAAAGCATTTGACAAAATCTGGCATCCAATTTTGAAGAACACACTCAGCAAAGTGGGAATAGAGGAGCATATCTCAATATAATAAAGGCCTATTGCCAACATCACACATAACGGGCAAAAGCTAAAATATTTTCCCTTAAGATCAAGAACAAGCCCATGCTGTCCACTTTCACTACTCTAATTGAAAAATTGAACATAGTAATGCAAGTTCTAGCAACAGTGATCAAACAAGAAAAAGAAATAATTTGCATTCAAATTGGAAAGAAGGAAGTACAACTGTTGTTATTTGCGATGACATATTAGTGTGCATAGGAAACCTTATAGTCTCTGCCAAAAGACTAGTTGACATGATAAGTGAATTTGGCAAAATAACAAGATACCAAGTCAATATTCAGAAATCAGTGGCATTTTTGCATACAAACAATGAACTATCAGAAATATAAACTACGTTAAAAAAAGTCTCATTTGCTATAGTAAAAAGGAAAATAAAGTACCTAGTAATAAATTTTAACTAAAGCAGATAAAAGACTTGTTCTCAGAAAACTATAAAACACTGAAGAAAGATACTGAGGAAACACAAATAAATAGAAGCATATATCAGGTTCATGGACTGAAAGAATTAACATTATTAAAATGTACATACTACCCAAAGCAACATACAGATTCAATACAATTCCTGTTAAAATACCAATGGTATTTGTTCTTTCACAGAACAAGAACAAATATTTCAAAGAATTTATGTGGAACAAAAAGACCCCAAGTAGCCTCGGCAATCTTAAGAAAAAAGAACAAAATTGTAGGGATCACAATTCCTGATATAAAACTATATTACAAGGCCAGTGTAATCAAAATGGCCTGGTACTGGATAAGAACTGACACATAGATCAATAGAACAGAAATGAGAGCCCAGAAATAAACCCATGTCTCTATGGTCGATTAATATTTGACAAAGGGGGAAGGAGCACACAATGCAGTAAAAATAATCTCTCCAATAAATGATGCTGGGAGAATTGGACTGGTACATGCAAAAGAAAAAGAAAAGGAAACTAGATCATCAACTTACACAATACATCAGATTAAACTGTAAATGGTTATATGGCTAAATATAAGTGAGAATACCATAAAAGTTCCAGTGAAAAACATAGGCAATAAAATGTCAGATATCTCATGTAGTAATTATTTTGCTGATATATCTCCTAGGGCAAGGGAAATAAAAAATAAATTAATGGGAGTACATCCGATTAAAAAACTTCTGTATAGCTAAAGAAACTATCATCAAAACAAAAAGGGAACTGGCTATATGGGAGAACATATTAGTCAACAATATATTGGACAAGGTTTTATTCTCAAAAATATATTAAGAACTCATACAACTCAATACCAGGAAGACAAACAATCCAATTAAAAATGGACAAAGGACCTGAACAGACACTTCTTCAAGTAGGACATACAGATGGCCTATAGACATATGAAAGGATGCTCAACATCACTAGCCATCAGAGAGATGCAAATTAAAACTGCAGTGAGATCCCCCTACGCCTATCAAAATAGCTGTCTTTAAAATATACAAAAAATATTTGCAAATGATACTTTAGACAAGGGTTTGATCTCCAAAATATGTAAAGAACTCACATAACTCCACTCCGGGAAGAGAAACAATCCAATTAAAAAATGGTCAAAGGACCTGAACAGTCACTTCTCCAAGGATGACATATAGAGCATACAGAGACATGTGAAAGGATGCTCAGCATCACCAGTCATCAGAGAGATGCAAATTAAAACCACAATGAGATACCACTTTACACCAATCAGAAAAGTCAACATAACCAAATCAACAAACATCAAGTATTAGCAAAGTCATGGAGAAAAGGGAACCTTAGTACGCTGTTGATGGGAATGCAAACTGGTGCAGTCACTGTGGATAACAGTATGGAATTTTCCCAGGAAACTAAAAATGGAACTGCTTTTTGACCCAGCAATTTCATTGCTGGGACTATAACCTAAGTATCCTGAAACAAAAATTCAAGAAAACCTATGAACCCCAATATTCATAGCAGCACAATTTACAATAGCCAAGTGCTGGAGGCAACCTAAGTGCCCATCAGTAAATGAGTGGATAAAAAAACTGTGGTACATTTACTGGATAGAATATTATGCCTCAGAAAGAAAGAAGGACCTTCTGTCCTTTGCCACAGCATGGATGGATCTGGAGAGCATTATGATAAGTGAAGTAAGACAGGTGATGGAAAGCAAATGACATTTGATCTCATGTATAAGTGGAAGTTAATCAACAAAACAAATAAGCAAGAAAAATATAACCAGAGACATTAAAATTAAGACAAACTGACAGTAACCAGAGGGGAGGTGGGAGAGGATAATGGGGGGAAAAGGGGGAAAGGTTGTCAAGGAATATGTATAAAAGACACATGGACAAGGAAGGAAATAACCAAGATCAGATCAGAGTTAAATGACTTAGAAACTAAAAGGACAATTCTAAGGATCAATGAATCCAGGAGCTGGTTCCTTGAAAAGATAAACAAAATAGACAAGCCTTTAAGCAGGCTCATCAAGAAAAAAAGAGAGAGGACCCAAATAAACTCAATCAGAAATGAAAGAGGAGATATTACAACTGATGCCACAGTAATACAAAGGATTATAAGTCACTACTACGAGGAACTGTACGCCCAGAAATATGAAAACCTAGGAGAAATGGACAAATTTTTAGAAAAATATGATCTTCCAAAACTCAATAAGAAAGAAACAGAAAGCCTGAACCAATCAATAACAGTGGATGAAATTAAAGCAGTAATCAAAAAACTCCCAACACACAAAAGCCCTGGACCAGATGGTTTCACAGGAGAATTCTACAAAGCATTTAAGGAGGAACTAACACCTATCCTTCACAGACTATTCCAAAAAATCCAAAATGATAGAAGACTCCCAAACTCTTTTTATGATGCCAGCATCATCCTAATCCCAAAAACAGAAAAAGACACAACAAAGAAAGAAAACTTCAGGCCAATATCACTGATGAACATTGACAATAAAATTCTCAACAAAATATTAGCTAACCGCATTCAGCAATACATTAAAAAGATCATTTACCATGACCAAGTAGGTTTCATCCCAGGGATGCAAGGATGGTACAACATTCGCAAAACAATAAACGTAATACATCGCATAAACAAAAGCAAAGACAAAAATCACATGGTCTTATCAATAGATGCAGAAAAAGTATTCGATAAGGTACAGCATCCATTTATGATTAAAACACTTAGCAAAGTGGGAATAGAGGGAGCATTCCGCAACATAATAAAGGCCATATATGAGAAACCTACAGCCAACATTATCCTCAATGGACAAAAACTAAAATCTTTCCCACTAAGATCAGGAACAAGACAAGGTTGCCCACTATCACCACTTCTATTTAACATAGTTCTGGAAGTTTTGGCCACAGCAATCAGACAAGAAAAGGAAATAAAAGGCATCCAAATTGGAAAGGAGGAGACCAAACTGTCGCTGTTTGCAGATGACATGATAGTATACTCAGAAAATCCTATAGACTCCGCCAAAAAACTACTCGATCTAATAATTGAATTTGGCAAGACAGCAGGATATAAAGTCAATATCCAGAAATCAAAGGCATTCTTGTATGCCAACAGTGAAACAGCAGAAACAGATATCAGGGGAAAAAATCCCATTTGATATAGCAACAAAAAAAAAATAAAATACCTGGGAATAAATCTCATCAAGGAGGTAAAAGACCTGTACTCAGAAAACTACACAACACTGAAGAGAGAAATCATGGAAGACACAAACAAATGGAAACATATACCATGCTCATGGATTGGAAGAATCAACATCATCAAATGTCCATACTCCCCAAAGCAATATATAGATTCAATGCAATCCCTATCAAAGTACCAATGGCATATTTCACAGATATCGAACAAACACTTCAAAAATTTATATGGAACCATAAACGTCCCCGAATATCAGCTGCAATTTTGAGAAAGAAGAGCAAAGCAGGAGGGATCACAATTCCTGATATCAAACTATATTACAAGGCCACTGTAATCAAAACAGCTTGGTACTGGCATAAAAAAAGACAGATAGACCAATGGAACAGAATAGAGAGCCCAGAAATAAACCCAAGTCTCTATGGGCAATTAATCTTCAACGAAGGGGGAAGAAGCATAAAATGGAATAAAAATAGCCTCTTTAACAAATGGTGTTGGGAAACCTGGATGGCTACCTGCAAAAAAATGAAACTCGAGCACCAACTTATACCATACACAAAAATAAATTCAAGGTGGATAAAAGACTTAAATGTAAGTCGTGACACCATAACAGTTCTAGAGGAAAACATCGGTAGGAAAATCTCAGACATTCCACACAGCAACATCTTCAATGATATGTCCCCTAGAGCTAGGGACATAAAGGAAAGAATAAACAAATTGGATCTTATCAAAATAAAGAGCTTCTGTGGGGCTAAAGAAAATAGTATTAAAATAAAAAGAGAACCAACCGTATGGGAAGACATATTTGCCTAGGATACCTCAGACAAGGGTCTGATCTCCAAAATATATAAAGAACTCTTACGACTCCACTCCAGGAAGACAAAAAACCCAATTAAAAAATGGGCAAAAGACATGAACAGACACTTCTCGAAAAAAGACATAAAGAGGGCCCAGAATCATATGAAAAGATGCTCAACATCGTTAGCCATCAGAGAGTTGCAAATTAAAACCACAATGAGATACCACCTCACACCAGTCAGAATGGCCATCATCAACAAAGCAACAGATAACTGTTGGAGGGGATGTGGAGAAAAGGGAACCCTACTGCACTGTTGGTGGGAATGCAGACTGCTGCAGCCATTGTGGAAAACAGTATGGAATTTCCTCAGAAAAATGAAAATGGAACTGCCTTTCAACCCAGCAATACCACTACTGGGATTATACCCTAAGAATCCTGAAAAACCAATTCAAAAGAACCTTTGCACTCCTATGTTCATAGCAGCACAATTCACAATAGCTAAGTGCTGGAAACAACCTAAGTGTCCATCTACAAATGAATGGATCAAGAAACTATGGTACATTTATACAATGGAATTCTACGCAGCAGAAAGGAAGAAGGAGCTTCTACCCTTTGCAACAGCATGGATGGAACTGGAGAGCATTATGCTAAGTGAAGTAAGCCAGGCAGTGAGGGACAAATACCATATGATCTCACCTTTAACCGGATCATAACCAACAAAAGCAGAAAGCAAGCAAAACATAACCAGAGACACTGAAATCAAGAACAGTCTAACAATAGACAGGAGAGAGGGGGGAGGGGACAATGGGGAGAAGAGTTTTCAGGAATCACTGTAGAGGACACACGGACAGAACTAAGGGGGAA
>PVJI01034354.1:0-10523 GCA_004026765.1 Micronycteris hirsuta | reverse complement strand
TTTTGGCCATTTTCCTTCTTTTTATCTCGGTGCACTTGTCAGCTGGCAGATGCCTGCGACCTGGGTCTCTTTTTGGATGACGTTGCCTCTGGGGGCGGGGTCTGGGAGGAAGCAATGGCAGCCTCCAATCACCGAGGGCTCCCGTCACTCCTCCTCTCCCCAGCTCCCCACCGCCTCCTCTGCCAGACTCGGCTCTGCTGGCTCAGCCCTGGCCTCTCTCCAGCAGCGTCGTCAGGATTCACCCGTTGTTTGGGGCCACGCCCTGTTCAGGCACTGCCAGCCTGAGTAGCGGCGCAATTCGCGGCGTGAGTGAGACCCTCCGTGAGAGCTGCTTCCTCCGCCCGTTTCTGCCCTGTTTACCGGCCTGGATGTTCGTCCTCTCCTACCTCCTGGGTGTCGGACTTCCCTTCAGTTCGATTCTGTCCGTTCTGGTTGTTTAACTCTTTGCTACTGCATTCATTGTTCGGACATTCTGGATGTGCGGGCAGCGAGTGCGACCACCTACGCTGCCATCTTGGCGGAAGAAGTATAACTACTAATCTTTAATGAACTGCTCTGGCTGGTGTGGCTCAGTGGATTGAGCTCTGGACTGCAAACCTAGTCAGAGTACATGCCTGGGTTTCAGGCAAGGCCCCCAGTAGGGGGTGCTCGAGAGGCAACCACACATTGATGTTCCTCTCCCTCTTTCTCTCTCCCTTCCCTTCTCTAAAAATAAATAAAATCTTTAAAAAATAAAAATAAACTAATACATGTTTAATTTTGTTATTGTATCAAAGAATATCTATAGTTATCTAAAACTCCTCCCTTTTCCAACTACATACCTGTATAAGGATTTTCCTTATATACTTTAACCAAAACATAATCACAACACACTGAATAAAACAGCAGATACAAGAATTCAGATGTCATCTATTAGTTCAGACACGATAGAGATGTGCAAAACTAAATGTCAGTCTTATCAAAATTGCTTTTGTTTTGGAATACTTTTTATTTGAAAAATGCTATTCATGTTAGCAAGTAATAAGTTTATTAACTGTTATTTTATAATTAATAATTAAAACTTTTGTTTACTAATACTATAAATATTTATGGATATATTAATAGATGTAACCTACAAAAACAAAAGCTCCTTGGGCTCCTCAATAATTCTTAAGTGTGTAAAGGGTTACTGAGACCAAAAAGTACACAAACTGCTGGTATAAGAAATCCTAAATGTACATACTCTGCATATCACAACATTTGTGATATACTATAATTTTACATAACATTGTTGTCTTGCCTGTTAAAAAAAACTGAGAAACACGTTTATATTATTACACTGATTATCTTAATTGTACCTTACCTGACAGAAAAAAAACCTTTACATTATTTTAGGTGAAAACCATAGGAAAACTGCTCTACACTGAAAGCAAAATCTGGTCCCTTACTGGCACCAACATATTCTTATCGCTATCTACCAAATTACAAAATAAAATTTTACTAACTCAAGAAAAAAAATAATTACCAAACCCATGTCATCAGCCAAAATCCCTCCATGGACATTTTCTGGTCGATCCTTCTCAGAAAAATTTGTTATTGTGTTGTAGTATAAGTCATTTCGCTGCTCCCAGAATGGTGGAAGTTCTTTACTGTTTTCCCGAGAAACCATCCAAGCTAGAGCTTGTCTTTGATGTGGAAGCAATGGTGTTTCAATAGCCTGTAAATAAAAATAATGTCATAAATAGTGATACAAAAAGCTCTTTCTTCCCACCCACCTCCAAATCTGGAAACAGCTAATCCTGTGATAAAATAGGCTATCAACTTAAAATTCCAAAGTTTTCAATCTCACAAATTCCAAATAGATTTAAGTAGAAAATATTGGCTCAGTACCTCAGCTGGTTCCATTTCATGAGTTTTATCATCTTCTTTTAAATCTTCAAACAATTTGTCAAATTCCGTTTTAAGCTACAACAAATAGCAACAAGAAACATAATGAAACATCAATTAAATAATAATTACACTTAACTCAGAGAGTTCAAATCATTTAATTAACTATAAAAGTTGAATAACAAAAGGTACATAAATATTTAAGATACTTTACTGCTCATTTAAAGCAGGATGAATAAGTGCTTTAGGTGTAGAAGGTAAGTGTGTTACAGTCAAAAGAATGCAGAATAGAAAGTTGTAAATCCTGGGTTTCAGTAACAGCTCTGTCACAAATAAATCTACACATAACTCTGGGCAAGATCCTTAACTTTTATGGCCCTGTATCTTATAAAATCCTGTAAAATGACAGGAGTGAACTAGATTTAGAGTGTCTCTAAGGTTCCTCTGTCACTGAAATTCTGTGATTCTATTAGATAGCTGTATTCAAACTGTTTTAGTACATTCTACCAGGTACATTTGACTTTTTTTTCAACCAATGATTTTTTATTTATTACTACTGCAGTAAAAAACTTGCTGTATGCTGTAAAATATTAGGATAATTTCCATCTCATGCTAATGTAGTTGGTTCTTTAAACTGATCTAGTCAACTTTTATAGCAATATGTATGTGTTATAATTACTTTTACAAATTAGCAGATAAATACATAGCAACAGCCCAGAAGAAATCAGGCTAAGTCTAAAAAGTTAGGAAAGGTAACCTGGGGTTTACCCAACCAGACATAAGATCAAGCCCTTCTAACAATAAGCAGGGAAAATACAATAATTACAATTAAAAAGGTTACTACTGATGGGTAGAGACAAAAAAATTTTTAATGTTATTTGTAGACTGAACTGCAATACTTTATTAAATATCCCTTTTTTTCCCCAAGCTAATTCAGCATAACTGTACCCTGGATTACAAATTAGACAAGTAAGAATTAGAGTAATGCCAAAGAACTAGAATTAATTTTTTTAGCACTACATTTGCAACCTTACTGAAAGGAGTAAGTTTCAAGTTTCAATGTTTTAAGAAATATTTGCACATTCTAAAAAAATCAAACACAAAAACATCAAAACATACTAAAACATCCATATATAGAAATGTATGAGTTTTAATGTATGTATGAATGAGACTCCATGGATATATTTCTTACCACTGCTTTCTTTTTAAATAAATGTTTACAACATACATCCCATTTATTCTACATCTTTCATAACTTAACAATGTATCTGAAGATCACTATGCCAGCACATATATATTTCTCTTATTCTTTTAAACACCACTCTTCAACATTTAAAAATCACTTTTAGATTACAAAATAAAAGTATACCTGGCCCTAGCTGGTGTGGCCAGCCTGTGAAGTGAAAGGTTGCCAGTTCAGTTCCCAATCAGGGTACATGCCTGGGTTGCAGGCGAGGTCCCTGGTTGGAGGCCTTGTGAGAAGCAACCGGTATCTCTCACACACTGATGTTTCTCTCCCTGTCTTGCTCCCTCCCTTCCCCTCTCTCTGAAAGTAAATAAAATCTTAAAAAAAAAAGAAAAAAGAAAAAAGCACACCTGTTCAGTTGTCAGCTGTACTGCTGCATGAACTGGCATACTATAGCTTGGTCCAGCTCTTCCAGAGCCCCAACCACTTTCCAAACTGAATCCGAAAGCTGTAATTTGCAAAATGAAAATAAAATCAACAAATAAAATAGACTACCTTTTAGTAAATCGCTTTTGTAACTCCATTAAAAATTAAGCTCCACTAAAAATACTTTTAATATATTTAAAAGTTTTTTAAAAGCTAAATCCTGTCATTCAAAAAACACATTATTAAAGTAATTCCACATTATTTGAACACTTGCCAAATAATTCTTTTTCATTCCCTATTGCGAGATTCTTATTGTCTATAATTTATTAAAGAGAATGTTTATGGTCAAGATTTCCAGATATTATCATTAGGAGAATTTAGAGGAAGGACTATAGGAATTCCCTGTACATTTCTGTGTGTGTGTATAACCTATGAATCTATAGTTTCTTCAAAATAAAGAGAAAAAATTCAGGGATTTTTCTTTTAAAAACGCCAAAATAAAATTTTAACTTAGAGCCTTCGGTGCAAATTAGTTTAGCTAACCAAACTTAAAGTACTGTATTTTTCAGACTATAAGATGCACTTCCACCCCTCCCCGCCCCCCAATTTGGGAGGAAAATGAGGGTGTGTCTTATAGTCTGAATGTAGCTTACCTGGCTGTTTACATTTACATTGGTGAAATATTATGTTATTTATGTTATTAAATATTTTACCACATTTTTTGCTTAAAAAACTTTTTGCCTATTTTCCTCCTCTAAAACCTAGGCACATCTTACGGTCCAGTGTATCTTATAATCCGAAAAATATGGTGCTACTTAACAGAATAAATGTTTACAATTCCTACATTCTTACAATATCAAAATAATAGTAGGTTAAACTCTAAACTTACTTTTTGGTGCAGGAGCCAATTTAAATCCATGTTTCTTCAAGTGATCTAAAACCGCTTTTCTATTTTCTTCTTTTCCCCAAAGAGTCATACGCAAAGGCATGGTAAAAGTGTTGTTTGCACCAAAAGGAACTACTCTATTATATTTAAGAAGGGAAAAAAAGTAGGAAATTGAAAATGTCATTTTTCACTCCCATGAAGAATCTAATAAGTATTCTAAGTGTTTTATTCAAATATTGCATGAAGTAAAACAAGGAAGAACAAGTTGAGCAAACTATAAAGACAGAAAAATGACGGGATAGTATCAACAACAATCAGAAGAAAAGAGTGGTTTTTACAAGCAGAATGCCATAAGAAACTGAGAAGATGGAATAAAACAGTTTAAATACAAGGATAGTCCATAATAAAGATTGTAAGATAAGTAAAATAGTAAGTTTAATTGCGAGGTTAGAGCTTTCATTAATAGAGCCAGAGAGTAGCAACCCATTCTGAGAATAGGGAATGATTTGCAAGAACTATTTCTGATCTAGGATTTACCGTAAGTTTATTCTCAGTATTTGAAAAACTTGATGAATTGAGAAAGAAGAAAACAAGTACACAAGTAAAGTGAGAAGATATTGCTGAGCCTTTATCTTCCAAACTCACCTTTTCATATCCTAAACATTCCATACTTAAATTGAGATCACAAACACAAATGCCTAAAAGAAAAAGGTAACTGAGGAGATCAGGAGTTTAAATAAGAAAGGGGGGGTAGAACTCAGATTATGACTTGATAAAGCTACAGCTGCTACTCAGCAGCAGTCAACTAATGTCATATGGAAATGACAGATCAGAATCACCAGATCTTCTATTTGTCAAGAAAAATCTTCATAAATAATTTTTGTATTTACGGAAAAAATAACATGTATAAAATGTAGAATATCCAAATATTCAAATATTGGGGGAAAATATTTTTAATTTGTAAATACTTTGTAGGCCAAATGAAGTTTACCTACATCTGATGACAGGTTATCAGTTTTACAACCTCTGATTTAAACAAACACTTCTAAACTCCCAAATCTATGCACTAAAAGGTTTAGAGACATGGTGTGAACTTCCTAATATTTAAACCAAAGTATATTTTTCTCTAAGGTAATAACAATTCAATAAGAAAGTGAAGGAACAGCTAGGGTAGTAGAGGTAGGTGAGAGGAGAATTAAAACATTTATTAAACACATACTACGGGTATAGTGAAAAAAGATGTCACAGCAACTATATAGTCTCTTAACAAATTCAAAGATCAGTACAACTCAAAATTATTAAATCTAAACTCTGAAGTACATTACCCTTCAACTTGTGCCAATTTGTTGTCCATAATGTAGGCCAAAGCCGCTGCAAGATCTTTCTTTACATGGCCAACCTGATTTCCATTCACATTGTTTACTTTAATTGCATTCTTATCATAGGGGTTATTGGGTTCTCGTTGTAATGCAACCATTTCATTATTATTAACCTAACAAAAACAATGAACAGATAATATTAGAAATAATAAACATGCAATAACAGTTTCTTCATCATTACTTATCTGGAATTTCCATTCATTTTTTAATGCTTACTGAGTAACACTGCATAAGAAATATACATTTTCTTGGACTCATATTTCTATAGAAATATTAAAGAATATATTTTAATAGTTCTTTTATAATATTTTTCTAATTTATGTTCATTCGGACATTAACAAATCCTTGATATCTAAGAGGCACAATCAAAATTAACAACAGATTCACGCTATCTAATATTTTCAACATGATAACTTCTGAAAACAAGTCATCTTTACTGAGTGCTGCCAAACATTGTTCTAAGTGCATTACACAGACTGAGTATGTAGGTATTATTTTTATCACCGTTTTACACAGGAAGACAGGAAAGTTAAATAACTTGCCCAAGGTCATAACGCTAGTAAGTAGAAAAGCTAGGATTTGAATCTAGGCCAGCTGGTTCCTGAATTCTTCAGATTCTAAAAAAGGGGAAAGGTATTAATCATGAATAAAAAATAGAACTGGAATAAGAAAATATATATAGACTTCAACTCATGCCATTCTGATTCCATGATTAAAAATGACCTGAGGGTGCCATTATTGAAGAAGATGATTAAGATTTCAGAAAATTCTCTCCTCCATAAAAACAATGGAAAAGACAGCAAAAATTGTCAGAACCAACCTTTTTGGAACTCCAAAAACTAATGAAAGAATTGCAGAAAGAAGAGGAGTGTTCATTCAAGAAAAACAGCAGAATATCTTTGCCCTAGTCCCTTCTCCTGCTCTCAGCTACATGATAGCCTTTAAAAATAACAACTTCCCGGGATTCTTGGTGCAGCCTAGCAGTAACCACAGTGCACGATAGGGCAGAATCTTTCAAAATTTATTCCCAAAGAACCGTCATTATTTGAGTTTTGAGCTCTGAGCTCACAATGTACAAAAACCCATCCTCCTTGGGGAAGTGTTTGTCAAAAACAATTATACCGGCAGTGGGTAACAGCTGAAGCAAAGAAAAAGCTGGGTATGAATAAGATGTCCAAAGAGGCTTTGAAAAGCTCCAACATATTCCTGGGAATCTAAAAATCCGTGTGTAAGCATATGGCTGTATATGTTCAGTAAAGACCTGGGAAGGTCCTAAGCTCTTACCTCTGACTGAACTTGAAGGTCTGAACAACCAGGAAGTGAAGGCTAAGGCAGAGTTGTTAGTTGCCTGACTGTGTGTTGAAGGAGTGCCCCAAATGCACACAGATCCTCTCAGTAAAGACTGGGAGATTTACTGGTTCCAACGCAATCATTAGCTGACCACCAAGCTAACTAAGCACAGACATCAGTGCCCACACACAACAAAGAATATATTTTACAGGGTTAATTCAGCAATCACTAAACAAAAACAACAATTACCAAAATCAGCAACAAACAATCCTGGAGAGGAGGGAAAATCTGATTTCTAGTGTTGCCACATTATTTAAAATGTTCACTTCTCAACAACAAAAAAATGAGACGTGGAAAGCAACAAGAAAATATGGTTCACTCATAGGAAAAAATCTGTTTCCAAGAAAAAAAATATCAACTGTTCCTAAGGAAAAACAGATATGTGACCTACTAATATTTTTTTTATTTTAATTTTACATATCTTCACAGACCTAAAGCAAACCACGTTTAAAGAACCAAAGGAAAGCATGAGAACTATGTCTCCCCAAATAGAAATTCTGGAATCAAAAGTACAAATACCTAAAGTTAAATATTCACTAAAGAGGCTCAACAGCAGATATGAGCAAGCAGAAGAATAAATGAAGGTGAAGATAGGCCAATTGAAACTACAGGTATTCCTCACTTTTCTAAAATTTGAGTCAATGACACTTTACTTTTATATTAAGACCTACATATTAGTACTCTACTTGTTTTCAACAATTGAAAGGTTTCTGAAGAAAATAGCTTTTAGCTTTTGTTTTGCAGTGAGCTGTTACAGAGGTAGCGCACACCCTGAGCAGCAAGACTGGCACCACCAAGTTCATTCCCTGGGAAACTACACTTGGCATCTCTGCATCAAGCCACCATAGATTTGAACTGTATCTGCGAGCATCTGTGCTTTATCTCAATTTAAATTGTGCTTCATTAGCAAGGTGTGACCAAAGGTATCAGAAAAGCCTAAGAGAACTTGTAAGGGTGTTACATTTAGTGTAAAGCTGGACATAATTATGCATTTTGATCACGGTGAACAAAATAGATTGTGCGTATATTGAATTTTGGGACTGGAAACACTAAAAAATTTTTCCATATAAAGTAATGGTTATTGCTACTTTGCTTTAAGCCATTTCAGTTTACAAAAGGTTTCACAGGAATGTTCTACTTTTGGATAACAGGGGAAAGCTGCTTAGAATCTGAAGAACAGCTATAGAATCTGAGGAAAACAAAGAAAAAAAATGTAAAAACATGAACAGGCCTAGAGACCTTTGGGACAACAGCAAGCATATTCAGAAGGGAAATAGAAAAAGGGACAAAAAGAATATTTGAAGAAATAATAGCTGAAAACTTTCCAAACTTGATGAAAAACATCAATCTACATATCTAAGAAATGCAACAAAATCCAAATAAAATAAACTCAAAGAGACCTAAACCCAGACACAGCACAATCAAGCTGTGGAAAAAATCTTGAAAGCAACAAGAGAGAACTCATTACATACAGGGGGTCCTCAATAAGAGTAACATCTGATTTCTCATCAGAAACCACGGAAGCCAGAAGACAGTGAGATAACCTGTGAAAATGCTAAAAGAAAAAACTCAAACAAGAATTTCATATCTGGTAAGACTATCCTTCAAAAATGAAGGAGAAATTAAGACATTTTGAGTAAACAAATACTGAGAGAATCTATCATTAGCAGACCTGCCCTATAAGAAATACTAAAGGGAAACCTTCAAGCTGAAATCAAAGGACACCAGACAATTACTTGAATCTACATGAAGAAATAAAGAGCACTGGTAAAGTCAATTACATAGGGAAATATAAAAGACTATAAATTTTTCTTGGATGTAACTTTTTCTCCTGATTTAAAAGGACACAGAACAAACATTATAAATCTGTGTTGAGGAGAATACAATGTATATAAATATCTAATCTGATAGCAGTGTCAAGGAGTAGAATGGAGGAGTGTAAGCAAAGTTTTGGTACACTATTTAAATTAAGTTGGCATTAACCCAAACTAGTATCTTATGAGTTAAGATGGTAATTAAACTCCCCAGGGCAACTACTAAGAAAATAATGCAATGTATATAGTTTAAAAAACAACAAATAATTAAAATGATACACTAGAAAATATCTATAATTAAAATAGTACACTAGAAATTATTTAACACAAACGAAGGCAAGAATGAAGGCCTGATCCAAGGGCCACATATTATATAATTCCATTTATATGAAAGGTGCTAGAATAGGCAAATCCATAGAAACAGAAAATAAATTAGTGAATGCCAGGAGCTGAGGGAAAGGAGTAATGGAGTCATTACTAATGGGTACAGGGTTCTTTTCTGACAATGAGGATGGTCCCATAACCCTGTAAATATCTAAAAACTACTCAACTGTACACTTTAAAATAATGAATTTTATATGTAAATTACTTCAACTTTTTTAAGACATAGGAGAAGCTGCCTTAAATCTCCCCTAGCTATCTATCTACTGACTACAGCCTTATCAACTAGGTTATCATGTACTCCTCTCTAGCCATTTGGAGACATTCTGTGAGGCACATAGCTCTGTTCTCTCCCAGCCTACCTTCCTTATGCCACTGCCTATAGTACAATCGTCTTTAAACCAGATTATGCAAATTCCAGAAAATATATAAGCCCAAAAAAGTAGGGTAAACAACTAACATTTTTGAGCATTTCATCCCAAACAAGATAATCAGATGTCATTTATTATAATACATTATAATTTATTAAAATTAGATAAGTGTCCGTTAATACAAATGATTGCTAATACTAGTAGAATTCAGAACAAAATAAACAACAGCCAAAATTTTAGAGACCGTAAAAATCATTACTCAGGGAAACAAAGAAAAAATACACAAATGGGACTACATCAAATTTAAAAGCTTCTGCATAGCTAAAGGAGCCATCATCAAAATGAAAAGAGAACCCACTGTATGGGAAAACATTTGCCAATGATACATCTGACAAGAGTTTAATTCCACAGTATATAAAGAACATATGCAGCTCAACACCAGGAAAACAAACAATTCAATAAAAAAATGGACAAAGGACCTGAACAAACACTTCTCCAAAGAGGATATGCAGATGGCCCATTGATGACAAAAATGGTCAACATCAGTAATTACCAGAGAAATGCAACTGAAAACCATAATGAGATATCACCTCACACCTGCTAGAATGGCTATCATTAATAAATAAACAAGTGCTGGCAAGGATGTGCAGAAAAGGGAACCACAGAGCGCTGTTAGTGGGAATGCAGACTGGTGCAGCCACTGTGGAAAACAGTATGGAATTTCCTCAAAAAATTAAAAATGGAACTACCTTTTGACTCAGTGGTTCTACTTCTAAGAATATAGCCTAAGAATCCTGAAATACCTATTTGAAAGAATATATAACCCCTATGTTCAGAGCAAAGTTATTTATAATAGCGAACACC
>PVJI01034353.1:0-10523 GCA_004026765.1 Micronycteris hirsuta | reverse complement strand
CTGACAGTTGAAAACTCCGTCGTGCACCTAACTGGAAAAGTAGGACCATTTAATTTCAATTTTGTACACTGTATTTCAAAGTATGTATTATATTTACTCATCTCCTCCTTTTCTTTATTCTCAGAGAAACTGGTACACTCTGCATAGGTCTATGTCTTTTGGTTGCAACTCTGATCCTACTGGATCTTCCTTTATCAATTTAATCCCAATCAATTTAATTTGGTGTGTTTCAGCCATTTCTCGCCATTGGCCTCTTTCTGTTAAGCTAAAAGTCTCTATCCTAAAATTCCCTGCATATGATTCTGGTTATTCCTAGAGTCATAGACAACATTCCATAGGTGTCCTTAGTTCCACTTCTAAAATCTCTGAAGAATAGTGTTGCTTTTAATTCCTCAGAAATACTTTTAACCACTTGGAGTGTATCTCCATGGTTACAATGATAATGACTCCTCCACATGTCCAAAAATATCTTCTGTTTCCACCTTATTCTACTCCTGTGTAGCATTTTCACTCTTGCCTTCATTTATTATTTTCTAGCTATTTCTTCCCATGGTTACAATGACTCTCTACTTTCTGCTCCTTGATATTCTGTATTATTTCCTATTTCCTTCTGCTATACCAGACTCTGAATAACAAGGTAGATTTGAGCTTTTTTTTAGACAATTTCTCTTTTCACTTGCCACTTCTTCCCTGGAGAAGTTCATTTATTTCATTACCAGAAAAAAAATCATCACAAGTTGTACATATAATGCCATTGAACATTATATTTAACAACAACACATCTTAGACACCTTCAAACTTACCACATATAAGATTAACTGAGTATTTCTTTTCTAATTTCAGCTTGGTCTCCAACTTGGCTTATGACATGGATAAATTTTCAATTATCCTGGCATATTCTAATCATTCAATTCCCAGATTTATCTCATTTCTTTTATTTTAATAACAAGTTTTCTCCCCTCTAAGATGTTCAATACCATTCCATAGTTGAGGTCATCATAATGTTTATCCTAGACTACTATAGTAACATCTCATAAAAATCTCTCTTACTAGGTTGCCTGGGGTATTGTCATAAAAACATATAACCCAAAAATGTTTAAATCCATTTTCTTTCAAATCTCTAAAATTGTTATTATTTTTAGTGAATTATGTCACAATGCATTCTGAAATTCAAGTCATCCCTGATATGACTCCAACAAACACCTGTAATAGTAACATATTCTGTATCCTCTATGTTTCCTAAAATACAGAATCTATGAAGTGTGGTGTATTGCTGTACAAGTACCCATGTTTCTTTCAGCCAAAGACTTTATTCACATTTAATTATGTTTCAAAGCATTCATAATTCTTTTGTTTCTTTTTATTTAATTTCTAAGTTCTTTTTATTGTTGCTCAAGTACAGTTATCTGCATTGTCCCCCACTATTCTACCCCAACCCTACCACCCCCACCTCCCACCCTCGATCCTATCCCCCTTTAGCTTTGTCCATGAGTCCTTTATACATGTTCCTTGATGACTGTTCCCATTCTTTCCCCTGTTATCTCTCTCCACTCTCCCTTATGGTTACTGTCAGTTTGTTCTTTATTTCAATGTCTTTGGTTATATTTTGCTTGCTTGTTTGTTTTGTTGATTAGGTTCCACTTTTAGGTGAGATCATATGGTATTTGTCTTTCACTGCCTGGCTTATTTCACTTAGCATAATGCTCTCCAGTTCCACCCATGCTGTCTCGAAGGGTAGGAGTTCCTTCTTTCTTTCCTCTGCGTATCATTCCATTGTGTAAATGTACCATAGTTTTTTGATCCACTTATTTACTGATGGAACTTAGGTTACTTCTGGCACTTGGCTATTATAAATTGTGCTGCTATGAACATTGGGGTGCATAGGTTTTTTGAATTGGTGTTTTATGATTTTTAGGGTATAATCTCAGAAGTAGAATTGCTGGGTTGAAAGGCAGTTCCATTTTTAGTTTCAACTAGAATAAGAGCTCCTTGAAAACTAGCAGCCCTGTTTACACTCAGAAAAAGTGCCCATTCCTCCAATCAAGGCATAACAAATGATGCATGTTTAAGCCCAAATGCTACATTGATAGTTAAATTTTATAACAACATCTCAGGGGATTAATATAAGGGCATTGCATGTAATCAAATACAAACACATGTACTCAGATCTGGTTTTAAAATGAATTTTTGAAATTAACAAATAATATGGATTTTGTAAGTTATTTAATGTGTTGGTGTCTCAGTTTCTTCATTGAAAATGTGGAGAGGAAAGCTCTCAAGGTGTTTTTGTTAAAATTATACAAGATAACTCTGTAAAGGACACAGTTTCTGGCAAAGAATTAGTACTAAGTCAAACAATAGAATAATTATATTAGTGCTTGAAAAAAAAGGTAACTGATATTTATCAGGTAAATAAGTCTCCATAACATTTTACAAAATTTTCACAACAGAATTACCAAGGATTTTGCCTATACATGCCATCCAGATTCCTTTTTTGAGATGTTCTATTACAGAAGAAAGATTATTCCTCTGTATATAAGAGAATGAATTTAATTTAAGGATTCATTGTACCCAAATTAAGTGGCCCTGGAGCTTTGCAATTTGACTCACATGACTAAGCTACCATCATGGACTTGTTATCTTGGCATTTTTCTCCATGGTGGCATAAAACACTAACAGCTGCTCAGGTTAGCATGTTGTTGTGGCCTTTGTAAGCCCCTTCACATGTCCAGTACTCATACAGTGTCCCTCACAATTGAGATCTTGAGGACCCTCCAAGTGCTAGAGACCTAATTAAGTCTGAACCTAGAGATTGAGCCAGAGGGTCACTGTCCTCCAATGATTGTCTTCAGTTATTAGATAATTGTCTTTCCTGGACGGATTTCCTTTGCCAGATGTGAATTGCTCCTTTGTTAAAATGCTCCACAGAATTTCTGGGGAAAGATATTAGGCAGAAATCATTTTCTATTAATGCAGACTTCTTGGAATTGAGACCTACTATTGATTTTATTTCAAACCACATAATTAACATAACGTTGAATACAGTATTTAAACAGCCACAAAAGCAGACACACCATCATCCACTTAGCTCCTCCTTCACCTCCTGTCCTCCATCTTGGAAAAAGGTAAGAATTTCACATATAAATTTGATGTACCTTCTCTTTAGATTTATTTCAACTAGTTTGTGATATATGATGAACATATTTTTAAAATATAGTCTTTGAAAGAAAGGTATATAAAATAGTATTGACATTATTCTCAATAGTATTCTCAATAGTGTTCTCTGACAATACTAATAGGTTAAAAAAGAAGAAATGCATATGAAGATGTGGTTAAAAATTAAAAGACCAAATAAAACTTATGAGTCCAAGAAAATGCAGTAATAGTGGTTAATATTTTTTAATACAGGGAATTTAACAGGCTATATTAAAAGATCTAATTCATGAATTACATATCTTCCAGATTGATTAACCTTATCACAATCATAAAATCAAATATATTTAAAGCGTTGTGAAAAAATTATTGGGAAAGCTTTTTCAACAGTTAGTTTTAATGGTAGCATATTGAATAAGGATATCATGAGAATTTTTTTGGAGCATGCATTACTTGAAATGCTTATAAATAATTTCTTTTACAAGAATGTATTCATTGAAGGTGTTTACAACACAAAACATCCCACTTTATTGTTCAGTTATAAGATTGTAAAAATTATATTAAAATAGATATGAAAAACAGAATTCAGTTAAAAAGAAACTACATTTTACTTTGTAAGAAAAATTCTAGAAGAGGTAGAAATAAGTTGAAAAGAAACACAAAAGAGATTTTAAAGAGAGAATACATTAGATTATGTATTAATAATAAAGTTTGGCTTAAAAATTGGTGTATAAAATGCTAACTATAAAATATGGAAAGTGAAATGAGATCTTCCCTAGTCATAATGACTTCTAATATATAACATATATTTGAGACCTGACAATGAAATTTAATTGAAAACTTATAGAAGTCTTAGGCAAAATAAAATTAGTAAGAATTACATAACACCCATGAGAAAAATCTAGAAAACACATTTACCTAATAAAAAGAAATACTTCAGCCTTAAATATTGCAAAGTATATGTTGCACATGAATTCAGGACTTCTTTTAAAATTCAAGGATATTTATATCTTCTGTTTCTTGTTTAATTGCAGTTTTCCCACATTTTTCCCATCGCTCTCCCTTGCCCCGCCTACCTCCGCCTCCACCCTCCACTCCAACAATCAATCCCCACTCTGCTGTCCATGCCAGTGGGGCTTCAATACATGTTCCTTGACTTGCCCCTTGTAATGGAAATTTAGTTTATAAGTCTGGAAATGAAGATTGTATGTTGAAGTATATTGGTGTCACAAACCTATTTTTTACCAGAAATTACAGAGATGGAAGTAAATGAAGCATTTAGTACATTTTGCTCAAAAGTGTTAACACATATTTTATTTTATGCTACAATAATAAGTAGTCTGCTTTGGGGACTGGGAAAGAGAACCTGATCCTTTGGTAAATTATCAAAAAATCAGAGAAAACAGAAGCATGGTGTATGATGTCTAAAGTTACATGGCACAAAGGAAAAGAGACATCATTAGGTGTGTGGTGATGAAGACTGTGGAGTGGCTACACAGAGAGAATAGAAAATGTATCAGTTTTCTAAAAACATCTGGATAAATGGAGCAAATAAGTCAAATGCTCAAATAAAATCTCAGTCTTATTAGAAATAAGAAGATATGATTAAACTACATATTCATGAAAACTGTTCCATTTAGTAAAGAAGCGGTAAAATAAACTATGATCTTATATGTACACATTTTTTAGTTAGTCTGTTCCCAATGGATGTGAGAATTCATCAGGGCTGAAAACTTAATATTTTGTTCACTGCTTTAAATCCAGACGCTAGACAACATGACTAATAAATATTACTAATTTTGAATATATAAATCCATTGGTAAAGCTTTATCCATTTACAACTTTTCCTGTCTTTCAAAAAGACACATTGTACTGTAAATGAGATAAAAAAAGAGTGAGGGTAGAGCTGAGAGCTGAAAAATCTGAATGGCTTTCATTGAAGTACAAAGTTGATAAGTAAGCCTAAGGAGCCATAGAAGATTTTGACTTTGGTTATATAATAAAACTTCTATTAGTAATTTTTCTAAAATACAGTCACTTTATTTTTTTTAAAAGAGAGATAAACTTACATAATTAAGAGAATGCATCGCACTGACAACCACAGTAATTCTTCCCTCTCACAGGCCTTGAGCGCCATGAAGGTCCTCGTCCTTGCCTGTCTGGTGGCCCTTGCCCTTGCAAGGGAGGTAAGAAAATCTCTAAATAACTAAAAGGACATGAAATGTCTTCCAACACGAAGAGAGCCACATCACCAATATTTTAAATGTACACATAATGCAGAATTTCAGCAGAATTTTTTTTATACTTTTAAGATAATCATGTATATGCACTTACTACTTCAACAGTATCCTGTAGGGCCACAAATCTGGGTAAGATGCTACCAGTCCCCAAAGAAAAAAACAAATAAGCAAGGGGGCATGGGACAAAAGAAGAAGAAACAAACACTGAAAAGAATAATACTGCACAAGTACAATGGCATGCATGTCCAGCTTAGATAAATATACCATATTCCACTGATGAAACTCATGCACCTCTTACCCTGAGGCATTGGGGCAAATCCTACCTGTGTCTGTCCAGAGACACCCAGAGGATGAAGTATCAGGCAATAATCGTAATTATAAACATATGCGTAATCATAGTAAAAAGTGTTTGATACATATTAAAATAACTCCCTCTCTGTTACCATCAAATATGTTGTTCCTTCAGGTAAAATAAAAATATACTATTCGAGTTACCAAAAGCAAAAGACATAAAGACAATTTCCCTTCAAGGCTTCAAAAGATACACAACATTTTATATTCCTTAAATTTGTGAAGAGAATATCACTTCATGAAGAAAATAATAAGTAAATAGGAAAGATGAGTTAGCAAAGAAAACTAAATGGAGTTTTGTTTGTTTACAGAAGGAAGAACTCAGCATAACCACTGAGGTAAGATTTTTTTTATTCAGGGAAAATTTTTCAACCATATAATAATAACATTCTCCAATAATCCAGTTGTGATTTTTTTTTTCTTTACAGACTGTAGAAAAACTTTCAAGCAGTGAGGTAAGACAATGTTCATTCTGAGGCAATTTTCCATGTTTGGAACAGTAAAATACCTATTATCTTTCTACAGGGTTATTGTTGGGCTTTAGCCAATACACCTACTTGTGACATATCAATTCTGATGTAAATTTCCAGTATGTATCTTTAAGGGCAGAATGAATGCCTACAGCTTTCACTATTCAAGCACTTCCTAAACTAGCTTCCTACTTAAAATTGTGTCACTGTGCCCCAACACCTTTTTTATATGAACTGTGTAGTCTTTTCGTATGTCTTTTTTTTTAAAAGATTTTATTTATTTATTTTTTAGAGAGAGGAGAAGGGAGGGAGACAGAGAGGGAGAGAAACAGCAATGTATGGTTGCCTCTCACATGGTCCTCACAGGGGACCTGGTCCGCAACCCAGGCATGTGCCCTCACCGGGAATCGAACCGGGACCGTCTGGTTCTCAGCCTGCGCTCAATCCACTGAGCCACACCAGCCAGGGCTGTATGTTTTGAGATCTCTCCATGGTGACCTCATTCTCTATTTTGACATTTATTGGTCGCCTTCTGTGGATCAGACACTTACTAGCAGCCATGGTGTAAACTGAAAAGAGGTTAGCCATAAGAAAGAATAGTGATATAGGAGATGGGCAGACATGTGAATGGACTTTTGTAATTACAGTACTTACTTTACTGAATAAGAAGCAGTGAAACTTAGTTGTAAATCTGCCTGTGAGAGTCAAGTAGATATTTGTACTTGCATCACTTTTTAGGGTCTGTCATTACCTATTAAGTCCATCATGTATATACCTTATCTCTTCACAAAGGTTTTCAGACCTGTAGGGAAATTATTTGTTTCTTATAAATCATTTGAAGCCTAAACATAAAAGACACTAAGAATGATGAAGAGAATATATCTATGGTTATTATAATTTATTATTAACATATAATTCTTTTAGAATCAGATAGGGTATTATACATTATTTGTTATTATATGAAGGGTATATAGTGATATAAAAAATTAGCATCCATTAAATACTTTTTTTTGTACTATGTTCATTAATTTTATGTCCTTTCTTGACTACATTTATCTGTCTGTCTCTGCTACAGCAGGCTTAGGGAAACACATAGGGAAACATATAAGTTTCAGTAATTATCCTGTGTTTTTTATGATATTACTAATCATGGTGTGCACCTTAACCTATCATGCCTTCATTTTCTGATTTATATTGGCAAATAAAAATTGTTCATAAAAACTTTACCTAATTATATTTTTATTTTTCTGAAGGATTTCATTACACAGTTCAATAAGGTAAAGCCTTCATGTTTAAATGTAAATATTTTCAAAATTTCCTCCATTTAATTTTTATAGATGATAACAATTTTGTATGATGCATTTTTTAGCAAAAACCTAAGAAGTTTGAACACGACAAACAGCAGGAAAAAGAGGTAATTTGAACATGATAAGAATATATCTAAATTTTTTATCAAATAGAATGCATACAAAATACTCATATGTGCATGTTCATTCCAAAATCTGGTAAGAAAACATGCAAATATAAGAAATGAAATTTTAAGTCAATGTATTTTTAGTACATGGATGCATTTTAAAATGTAAAATTAACTTGCAAAATATATAATAAATACTAATTATTGATTTGCTCACTTTTCTAGTGGTATACCTGTTTTGCATAAATGCACACTAGTAGATATATTTCCACATTGGGAACTAAGATCCCTTATTTTCCAGATAGATAAGCTGATGAAAGAAATAGAAAGGCAATATGGCACAAATCCTAATTTGATCATTGATTAGCTCTGTAACTTTGGCCCCAAGTTTCTCTGTACTTCAATTTCTTCATCTGTAAACTGAAAATATTCATAAGCCACTATCGTTGATGATATGACACGATAAATATTCAATGACTTACATTAAAATTTTGTTTTATATTAACATTACTAATACATGTAGTTAATAAAAGGATTTCCATTACACAGATGAGAGAAGTGAAGTGCAAGACAATTGAGTACATGATAATGTGCCTTTATCACACAGTTAAATATTAGCAAAGCTTGCTTAAAAATATTTTCTTAGACAACATAAAATTATTTAATTAATTAAATTACACATGCAATAATATATTTATCTAACTGTAATATTTTAGTCTCTTGTTCTAACAGTGGAGTGGGTCTGTTTGGAACTTACAACAAATATTTTTCTAAATCAAAATCAATTAAACAACTGATGTCTTTTTTAAAGACTTATGATAACTACCATGTACCAAAGGAAGTATTGCTGGAAGTATTTCTGGAAGAGTAAATCCTTCAATTAAATCACAAATTAAGATTTATTTTTCATTAAAACACACAAAAGTACCCTGAAATCATTTTTCTAATTATTTTTAAAATAAATCTTCATTATGAAAACAATTTGGTCAATTATCATCACGTTATGTTAAAAGTTCATGCCCTCCGAACACCAAACTATACAGGTAGCCAATAGTTGCCTAGCTATTAAAGGCAACTTAGAAAATGAGAAACAAGTTTGAAATCCCCAAACATTGATTTCGGTTTGATCTGTGTTCACCTATAAAGGAGGTGAGTTAATGAGAAATCCCTCAATGAGGATTTAACTCATTAGTCTTCACGGGACCCCAAATAATTTCTTAGCCAGCATAAGTAAAAGATTTTCTTACTCTCCTTTCAGTTAATTATGATTGTTCAAAGGAGAGGACGTTAGTTCATCATGAATGGCAATTATAGCTGAATCATGGACTCAAAGATTCTTTCTCCTCCTCTCCAGGATGAACGCCAGGACCAAAGCCAGTTCCTTGCCCAGCCACAGCCTCTTGTCTATCCTTTTGCTGAGCCCATCCCTTACTCTGTCCTTCCACAAAACATCCTTCCTCTTGCTCAGCCTGCTATGGTGCTGCCTGTCCACCAGCCCAAAGTGATGGAAGTCCCCAGTAGTAAAGAAACCATCTTTCCTAATCGCCATGTGATGCCATTTCTTAAATCTCCAGTAGAACAAATCTTTCAACGCCAAATCCAAAATCTACCACAGCTTTCTCTGCCTCTGCTCCAGCCCTTGATGTACCAGGTCCCCCATCCTCTTCTTCAGACTCCCATGCTTCCTACTCAGCCCCTGCTTTCCCTTTCTCAGCCCAAAGCCCTGCCTCTTTCCCAGCAAGTGATCACTTACCAGCAGAGAGATATGTTCAACCAAGAGCCTCTGCTTGCCCCTTCTCAGGTGTTTTACCCTGTGACTGAACCTATTGCTACAATTTACAACTTACAACAGGTAAGTCCTAATTTTCTATCTCTACTGTTTAATTCACGATGTGTATATGATATCAGAAGTGAGAGATCCAGAATAAAAGAATAAATGAATAGTGAATGGATCCAAGATGCATATAGTTTAGATCAGGGATTCTCAACACTAGTTACACAGTTGAATAACCTAAGAAACTTTTCCCACCTAAAATTCCAATGTCTAGGACCCTTACAATTGTTCTGATTTTCTATGTAGAAGATACTGAGCATTGGAAAGAAATTATTTCAGAGATTCTGATTTAATCAATCTATTGAGAATGTAGATAAAGAAGATTGAAACTTACTAAAAACAGAATTAAATTTTGTAATCTGGGTGTGAAATAAATAAGTTTTATTATTTTCTACAGTTCTGAAGATTTCCTTGTGTGCATCTATTCTCTAAATGCATTAATTCACATCTTGTTTTTATTTATTTTTAAGGTTTAGAGGATTTCAATGTTAACGTTTGTCTCTCACTTTGGTAAGTTTGGGGAGTTTGGAGATTAGACTAAATATATTTATATTTAATATATTTTAGCATTTCATTATTCTAAATAAACCCAAGATAATGAGAGACTCCACCAATACATGAACTTATTTCTTAATTATCAATATGTCAGGGGCATCTAAATATTTAGTTGGCTATTATGTATTCACATGAAATTATGTATTTTTTTGTATTTCAAATCTTTTAAATTTCAGTTATGTGTTACTGACAGATTTAAATGGTTTGTTTACAAGTGCCTATCCCCTTATGCTTGATTATCATCATTTTCTAGGAAAAAAAATGAAAGCAGTTTTTCTATTTTGCAAATATGTTTGAGCTCTTTTTAAAAGTCAACCTGCATTCTAATTTCTACCTCAGGCTCCCCAAAATTTAATGGTCTTTTAATTCATGGATCAAAATAAAATTAATTAGTCCTATGGTAAGGATAAAAAGTGGGAGAGATTCTTTAGATACAAACTTTTTAGTGATTATAATAGACTAGATATTTCTGTAAAACAATTCCAATTGAGATGTTATTTGGCCTT
>PVJI01034352.1:0-10527 GCA_004026765.1 Micronycteris hirsuta | reverse complement strand
GCACTTAGCTATTGTGAATTGTGCTGCTATGAACATAGGAGTGCAAAGGTTCTTTTGAATTGGTTTTTCAGGATTCTTAGGGTATAATCCCAGTAGTGGAATTGCTGGGTCAAAAGGCAGTTCCATTTTCAATTTTCTGAGGAAGTTCCATACTGTTTTCCACAGTGGCTGCACCAGTCTGCATTCCCACCAACAGTGCTGTAGGGTTCCCTTTTCTCCACATCCCCTCCAACAGTTATCTGTTGTTTGTTGATGATGGCCATTCTGACTGGTGTGAGGTGATATCTCATTGTAGTTTTAATTTGCATCTCTCTGATGGCTAATGGTGTTGAGCATCTTTTCATATGACTCCAGGCCCTCTGTATGTCCTTTTCCGAGAACTGTTTGTTCATGTCTTTTGCCCATTTTTTAATTGGGATTTTTGTCTTCCTGGAGTGGAGTCGTATGAATTCTTTGTATATTTTGGAGATCAGACCCTTGTCTGAGGTCTCATTGGCAAATATGTTTTCCCATACGGTTGGTCCCTTTTTATTTTAATACTATTTTCTTTAGCCCCACAGAAGCTCTTTATTTTGATAAGATCCCATTTGTTTATTCTTTCCTTTATGTCCCTAGCTCTAGGGGACAAATCATTGAAGATGTTGCTGCGTGGAATGTCTGAGATTTTCCTACCAATGTTTTCCTCTAGGACTTTTATGGTGTCACGACTGACATTTAAGTCTTTTATCCACCTTGAATTTATTTTTGTGTATGGAGTAAGTTGGTACTCGAGTTTCATTTTTTTGCAGGTAGCCATCCAGATTTCCCAACACCATTTGTTGTGAGGCTATTTTTATTCCATTTTATGCTTCTGCCCCCTTTGTCGAAGATTAATTGCCCGTAGCGACTTGGGTTTATTTCTGGGCTCTCTATTCTGTTCCATTGGTCTATCTGTCTGTTTTTATGCCAGTACCAAGCTGTTTTGATTACAGTAGCCTTGTAATATAGTTTGATATCAGGAATTGTGATCCCTCCTGCTTTGCTCTTCTTTCTCAAAATTGCAGCTGATATTCGGGATCGTTTATGGTTCCATATAAATTTTTGAAGTGTTTGTTCTATATCCATGAAATATGTCATTGGTACTTTGATAGGGATTGCATTGAATCTATATATTTCTTTGGGGAGTACGGACATTTTGATGATGTTGATTCTTCCAATCCATGAGCGTGGTATATGTTTCCATTTGTTTGTGTCTTCCATGATTTCTCTCTTCAGTGTTGTGTAGTTTTCTGAGTACAGTTCTTTTACCTCCTTGGTGAGGTTTATTCCCAGGTATTTTATTTTTTTTGTTGCTATATCAAATGGGATTTTTTTCCTGATTTCTGTTTCTGCTGTTTCACTGTTGGTATACAAAAATGCCTTTCATTTCTGGATATTGACTTTATATCCTGCCATCTTGCCTAATTCAATTATTAGATCGAGTAGTTTTATGACGGAGTCTATAGGATTTTCTAAGTATACTATCATGTTGTCTGCAAACAACGACAGTTTTGTTTCCTCCTTTCCAATTTGGACGCATTTTATTTCCTTTTCTTGTCTGATTGCTGTGGCCAAAACTTCCAGAACTATGTTAAATAGAAGTGGTGATAGTGGGCAACCTTATCTTGTTCCTGATCTTAGTGGGAAAGATTTTAGTTTTTGTCCATTGAGTATAATGTTGGCTGTAGGTTTCTCATATATGGCCTTTATTATGTTCAGGAATGCTCCCTCTATTCCCACTTTGCTAAGTGTTTTTATCATAAATGGACGCTGTACTTTATTGAATACTTTTTCTCATCTATTGATATGATCATGGGATTTTTGTCTTCTTTTTTCATGTGATGTATTACACTTATTGTTTTGCGAATGTTGTACCATCCTTGCATCCCTGGGATGAAACCTACTTGGTCATGGTGAATGATCTTTTTGATGTATTGCTGGATGCGGTTTGTTGAGGATTTTGTTGAGGATTTTAGCGTCAATGTTCATCAGTGATATTGGCCTGAAGTTTTCTTTCTTTGTTGTGTCTTTTTCTGGTTTTGGGATTAGGATGATGCTGGCATCATAAAAAGAGTTTGGGAGCCTTCCATCATATTGGATTTTTTGAAATAGTCTGTGAAGGATAGGTGTTAGTTCCTCCCTAAATGCTTTGTAGATTCTCCTGTGAAACCATCTGGTCCAGGGCTTTTGTATGTCGGGAGTTTTTTGATTACTTTTTTAATTTCATCCGCTGTTATTGGTTGGTTCAGGATTTCTGTTTCTTCCTTATTGAGTTTTCGAAAAGTTTTTCTAAAAGTTTGTCCATTTCTCCTAGGTTTTCATATTTCTTAGCATACAGTTCTTCATAGTAGTGTCTTATAATTCTTTGTATTTCTGTGGCATCAGTTGTAATATCTCCTCTTTCATTTCTGATTGAGTTTATTTGGGTTCTTTCTCTTTTTTTCTTGATGAGCCTGCTCAAAGGCTTGTCTCTTTTGTTTATCTTTTCAAAGAACCAGCTCCTGGTTTCACTGATCTTTAGAATTGTCCTTTTAGTCTCTAAGTCATTTAATTCTACTCTGATCTTCGTTATTTCCTCCCTTCTACTTGGTCTGGGTTGTCTTTGCTGCTGTTCCTCGAGTTCTTGTAGGTGTAGGGTTAGGTTGTTTGTGTAAACTGCTTCTGGTTTTTTTTTTTTGTTGTTGTTTTTTTTTTTTGGTAGGCTGTATGGCTATGAACTTCCCTCTCAGGACTGCCTTTGCTGTGTCCCATAAGTTTTGGGTTGTTGTCAGTTCATTTTCATTTGTTTCAAGGAACTTTTTGATTTCTTCCCTAATCTCGTCCCTGACCCATTCATTGTTTAATAGCATGCTATTCAGTCTCCATGTTTTTGAGTGTTTTGGGTTTTTTTCCTTGGGGTTGGTTTCTAATTTCAGACCCTTGTGGTCTGAGAAAAAACTTCTTATGATTTCAATTTTCTTGAATTTGTTAAGGCTTGTTTTGTGTCCTATCATATGGTCTATTTTTGAAAATGTTCCATGTACATTTGAAAAGAATGTGTATTTAGCTTCTTTGGTGTGAAGGGCCCTATATATATCAATTAAGTCGACTTCTTCTAGGGCATTGTTCAATGCCACAATGTCTTTGCTGATATTTTGTTTGGAGGATCTGTCCATTTTTGACAGTGGGGTGTTGAAGTCCCCTACTATAATTGTGTTGCTATCAATGTCTTTCTTGAAGTCCTCTAAGATTTTCTTTATGTATTTGGGTGCTCCTGTGTTGGGTGCATATATATTTACAGTATTTATGTCTTCTTGGTGGATTCTTCCCTTGAGTATTATAAAGTGTCCTTCTGGATCTCTCTTGATGGCCCTTTTTTTTGAAGTCTATTTTGTCTGATATGAGTATTGCTACCCCAGCTCTTTTTTCTTGTCCGTTTGCTTGGAAAACTTGTTTCCAGCCCTTCACTTTCAGTTGGTGTAAGTCTTTTGTCCTGAGGTGAGTCTCTTGTAGGCAGCATATGTTTGAGTCATGCTTTCTTATCCATTCTGCTATTCTATGTCTTTTAATTGGAGCATTTAATCCATTTACGTTTAAGGTTATTATTGATAGGTACTTATTCATTGCCATTTTTTTTGTACCTGTGTTCTTCACTGTCTCTCTTTCCCTTCCTTCCCTTAAATCAGTCCCTTTAGCATCTCTTTCAGAGCTGGTTTGGTGAAGGTGTATTCTTTTAGACTTCTTTTTTCTGGGAAACTCCTTATTTGGCCATCTATCTTGATTGAGAGCCTTGCTGGGTAGAGTAGTCTTGGTTGCAGGCCTCTCGTTCTCATTACTTGGAAAATTTCTTGCCATTCCCTTCTGGCTTGGAGTGTTTCCATTGAGAAGTCAGCTGCTAACCTTATTGGGGTTCCCTTGTATGTTACTTCCTGCTTCTGCCTCGCTGCCTTTAGGATTCTCTCTTTGTCTTAGAATTTTGCCATTTTAATGATGATGTGTCTTGAAGTGGGCCTGTTAGGGTTCCTTTTGATTGGGACTCTGTATTTCCTGGATTTGTGTGGCTTTTTTTCTCATCAGATTAGGGATGTTTTCCATCATTATTTTTTCGAACAGGTTTTCCATCCCTTGCTGCTCTTCCTCTCCTTCTGGTATCCCTATAATATGAATATTGTTATGTTTCATGTTGTATGCATTTCCCTTAATACCTCTTCATTCTTTCTGAGCCTCTTTTCCTGTTCTTGATCTTTTTGGGTGCTTTTTTCAACCTTGTCCTCCAGCTCGCTGATCCGATCCTCTGCCTCATCGAGCCTACTTTTGATTCCTTCTACTGTGTTCTTCAGTTCAGATATTGTATTCCTCATTTCCTCTTGGCCCTTGTGAATAGTTTCTATTTCCTTTTTCATGTTAACATAGTTTTCAGTGAGTTCATTATAGTTTCCCTGTAGTTTCTGGTAGTTTTCTGTGAGTTCATCAAGCTTCTCGAGTGTCTTGAGCTGCCTGATAACATTTGCTTTGAACTCAATATCTGATAGCTGGCTTGCTTCTGTTTCATTTATCATTCTTTATGGGGCTTCCTCCTTTCCTTTCATTTGGGGATTGTTTCTTTGTCTTCCCATTGTTTGTGGGATTCTTCTTGCTAGCCTCTGGTTCTTAAACTGATCTTTCAAGTTCTCTGGAGCAGCGAAATTAATTTTGTGTCACTGTCTCTGTTTTTTGGGCTGACTCTTGTCTGGGTCCCACTCTATTCTCTTCACAATTCCATGTTTTAATGTCTCACCTGTGGGTAAAGTAGAGAGAGGAAGGGAGAAAAAGAAGGAAATGAAAGCAAAAGAAAAGGAAAAAGAAATATAAAGAAAAAGTAATTCTCAAATAACATAAAATAAAATATAATAAAAAATATGAGATAAAAAGAAGAGAAAACTAGGAATACCATATGAAGGGAAGGTAGACGGAGTTAAAAAATATAGAAGAACAAATAGGCAGAAGGGTGGGGGAAAACAAACATAGAAACAAAGAGAAAACAAAAGAAAGAAGAAAAGAAAAAAAAACGAAAAAAAAGAGGCTTCTGTTGGCTGGCTTTAACAGCGTCTGGTCAGGGCTGCGACAAGCTGGGGAGATATCAGACTTCCCTGGCTTTCTTCCTCAGCTGCACTCTTAGCTGCTGTCCTCCCTCCAACCGGGTTGCTAGGAATTCGCAGCACCTCCTCTGGGCTGTCTGATCCCCACCCTAAGTAAGAGTTTGTGAGGTCTGTGTCTCCCTTCAGTGGGGTTTGATGTTTTTCTCCCACGGAGAGAGTCTGCACTGCAGGTCTCCAATCACAGTTGCTGGGTTGTGTCTCAGGCCCTCCCAGGATGAGCTCCGTGCCCCTGTATTTGTTGACCGCTTTTGTCTCTGGATTCGGGGCATGCAAGCTGAAGGCCTGGGTGCCCGGTCAGGCACCACACCCAGCCGCCCCTGACTGGCTTCGCCGGGTGCGCGCCCGGTCCCAGAGTTCCGGGCCTGGGTCTCCCATTCAGTTCAATCTCCAATTCCTCCCGCTGGGATCGCCGGCCTCTGCAGACCAGTCCCCACGTACACACCAACCTCTGGACTGCCGGGGACCAAGGCTCTCCCAACATATGCGCGAGCCTGCTTTGGCAACTCTCACACCCCAATCCAGACCCTCCCAGGGATCCTGGAACTAACCGGGAAGCTGCTGCGACTGGATCCCAAGACCTCCCGGTTCCCCGCGAGTCCATTCCCTCCGAAGCAGAATCCCTACCGGCTGATCTTTCAGATTTATGTGCAATCCTAGTCGCCCATCTTCCTGAAATAAATCTGGGCGATCACTCCGCTCCTCAGAAAATCAGCCAGATATCCCACCAGTGGGCTGGAGGAAGCCGATCCCGCTCCCTCCTACCTCGCCACCATCTTTCCCCTCAGCAGATAAACTAGCATTCTTAAACTTAATTCTATAAAGGAGTATCAGTTTATTATAAACATCTTATGTTTTAAAGTAAATACTATGATTTTTTAGAAACTACTTTTACCTGTTTCACTGGGTATTCGTTATTCATACTTCCCACCTACAGCCTTGAGTTCCTTATTAAAAGAGAATTCATAGTGGTTGATGGAATGATTAGGCAAACCTTTTCTTTTCAATTTGGATGCCTGCCAAGCTTCTCTTTCTTTAATCTTATTTCACACTACCTGGCATTATATCAACTTCTGTCCAACTTTTTCCTTTATTCCTTCTTACCCTCTTCCTTTACAACCTTACACTTTCTTTTCTTTTACTCTCTTAATTCTTTCTTCACTGACCAGGTACAACTTACTTGAACTTTCCTACAACATATATAATTTATAGTCTTGCTATAAGATACTGCAGGCCACAACACTATGATTTTATGATTTTAATATCAGAAGTAACATATATATAATACCACATGTTATAATTATTATCTATATTTAATATATAGAGTATTATATAAAAGTATTAATATAAAACTATATGGCTATAATAGCTTATGAATATATATATATATATGGCTACTATGTGATCACATTCTTATAATTATACAGTATTAAAACAGCACACAGTTGTTTAGTAATGAAGGTTTGATCTATCTGCTATATGCTTTTTTAATATTTTATTTAAATTTATATAGAAATAGAGACTAAAAGATGGCGGCGAAGTAGGAGGGAGAGTGATCGGTTTCCTCCGGCCCACTGGCGGGATATCTGGCCGAATTTCTGAGGAGCAGAGCGATCACCCAGCTGTATTCCGGTGTGTGGGAAGATTGGCAACCAGGACTGCACATAAAACTGAAAGATCAGCCAGTAGGGAGTCTGCTTCCAAGGGAAGGGGTCCCTCGGGTCTCGCGGGGAGCCGGGAGGTCTGCAGATCCAGTAGCAGCAGCTTCCCGGTTTGCTCCAGGATCTGTGGGAGGGAGCTGGATTGGGGTGTGTGAGTTACCAAAGCAGACGTGCGCGTCTGTTGGAAGAGCCTTGGTCCCCAGAAGTCCAGAGGTTGGTGTGTACGTGAGGACTGATCTGCAGAGGCTGGCAATCCCAGCAGGAGGAATTGGAGACTGAACTGAGAAAGGGAAACCCAGGCGCAGTGCTCCGGGATCGGGCGTGCAGCCGGCGGAGCCAGTCGGGGGAGGCTGGCATTGTTGCCCGACTGGGCGCCCAGGCCTGCGGCTTCCAAGCTCCGAATCCAGAGACAAAAGCGATCAGCAAATGCAGGGGCACAGAGCTCACTCCTGGAGGGACTGAGACACAACCCAGACCTGCGGTGCAGAGTCCCTCCGTTGGGGAGAAACGGAGGAGCTACATTGAGCCCCACTGAGGGGACACACAGACCTCATAAACTCTGACTCAGGGTGGGGGTCAGGCAGCCCAGAGGAGGTGCTGCAAATGCCCGGCAACTCCGCTGGAGGCAGGCCGGCAGCTGAGAGTGCAGCCGAGGAAGACAGCAGATCTTCCCAACCTGACGCTGTTGAAGCCAGTAACAAAGGTCTTTTTTTTTAAAATTTCGTTTGTTTTCTCTTTGTTTCTTTGTTTGTTTTTACCCACCTTCCTTCCTATATGTCCCTCTATATTTTTTTTAACTCCCTCTACCTTCCCTTCATTTGGTATTCCTAGTTTTCTCTTCCTTTTATTTCCTATTTTTTATTATTTTTTAACTTTATGTTATTTTCAAATTATTTTCTTCTTTATCTTTCTTTTTCCTTTTCTTTTGCTTTCTTTTCCTTTTTTTTCTCCCTTCCCCTCGCTTCTTTATCAACAAGTGAGACATTAAAACCTGGAATTGTGAAGAGAATAGAGTGGGACTCAGACAAGAGTCAGCCCAAAAAACAGAGAGTGACACAAAATTAATTTCGCTGCTTCAGAGAACTTGAAAGATCAGTTTAAGAACCAGAGGCTAGCAAGAAGAATCCCACAAACAATGGGAAGACAAAGAAACAATCCCCAAATGAAAGGAAAGGAGGAAGCCCCATAAAGAATGATAAATGAAACAGAAGCAAGCCAGCTATCAGATATTGAGTTCAAAGCAAATGTTATCAGGCAGCTCAGGACACTCGAGAAGCTTGATGAACTCACAGAAAACTACCAGAAACTACAGGGAAACTATAATGAACTCACTGAAAACTATGTTAACATGAAAAAGGAAATAGAAACTATTCACAAGGGCCAAGAGGAAATGAGGAATACAATATCTGAACTGAAGAACACAGTAGAAGGAATCAAAAGTAGGCTCGATGAGGCAGAGGATTGGATCAGCGAGCTGGAGGACAAGGTTGAAAAATGCACCCAAAAAGATCAAGAACAGGAAAAGAGGCTCAGAAAGAATGAAGAGGTATTAAGGGAAATGCAGGACAACATGAAACGTAACAATATTCATATTATAGGGATACCAGAAGGAGAGGAAGAGCAGCAAGGGATGGAAAACCTGTTCGAAAAAATAATGGTGGAAAACTTCCCTAATCTGATGAGAGAAAAAGCCACTCAAATCCAGGAAATACAGAGAGTCCCAATCAAAAGGAACCCTAACAGGCCCACTTCAAGACACATCATCATTAAAATGGCAAAATTCTAAGACAAAGAGAGAATCCTAAAGGCAGCGAGGCAGAAGCAGGAAGTAACATACAAGGGAACCCCAATAAGGTTAGCAGCTGACTTCTCAATGGAAACACTCCAAGCCAGAAGGGAATGGCAAGAAATATTCCAAGTAATGAGAACAAGAGGCCTGCAACCAAGACTACTCTACCCAGCAAGGCTCTCAATCAAGATAGATGGCCAAATACGGAGCTTCCAAGACAAAAGAAGTCTAAAAGAATACACCTCCACCAAACCAGCTCTGAAAGAGATCCTAAAGGGACTGATTTAAGGGAAGGAAGAGAAAGAGAGACAGTGAAGAACACAGGTACAAAAAAAAATTGAAATGAATAAGTACCTATCAATAATAACCTTAAATGTAAACGGATTAAATGCTCCAATTAAAAGACATAGAATAGCGGAATGGATAAGAACGCACGACCCACACATATGCTGCCTACAAGAGACCCACCTCAGGACAAAAGACATACACAGTCTGAAAGTGAAGGGCTGGAAACAAGTTTTCCAAGCAAACGGACAAGAAAAAAGAGCTGGGGTAGCAATACTCATATCAGACAAAATAGACTTCCAAAAAAGGGCCATCGAGAGAGATATAGAAGGACACTTTGTAATACTCAAGGGAAGAATCCACCAAGAAGACATAAACATTGTAAATATATATGCACCCAACACAGGAGCACCCAAATACATAAAGAAAAACTTAGAGGACTTCAAGAAAGACATTGATAGCAACACAATTATAGTAGGGGACTTCAACACCCCACTGTCAAAAATGGACAGATCCTCCAAACAAAATATCAGCAAAGACATTGTGGCACTGAACAATGCCCTAGAAAAAATGGACTTAATTGATATATATAGGGCCCTTCACCCCAAAGAAGCTAAATACACATTCTTTTCAAATGCACATGGAACATTTTCAAAAATAGACCATATGATAGGACACAAAACAAGCCTCAACAAAGTCAAGAAAATTGAAATCATACGAAGTTTTTTCTCAGACCACAAGGGACTGAAATTAGAAACCAACCCCAAGGAAAAAAACCCAAAACACTCAAAATCACGGAGACTGAATAGCATGCTATTAAACAATGAATGGGTCAGGGACGAGATTAGGGAAGAAATCAAAAAGTTCCTTGAAACAAATTAAAATGAACTGACAACAGCCCAAAACTTATGGGACACAGCGAAGGCAGTTCCGAGAGGGAAGTTCATAGCAATACAGGCCTACCTAAAAAAAAACAGAAACAGTTTACACAAACAATCTAACCCTACGCCTACAAGAACTCGAGGAACAACAGCAGAGACAACCCAGAGCAAGTAGAAGGAAGGAAATAACCAAGATCAGATCAGAGTTAAACGACTTAGAGACTAAAAGGACAATTCTAAGGATCAATGAATCCAGGAGCTGGTTCTTTGAAAAGATAAACAAAACAGACAAGCCTTTAAGCAGGCTCATCAAGAAAAAAAGAGAGAGGACCCAAATAAATTCAATCAGAAATGAAAGAGGAGATATTACAACTGATGCCACAGAAATACAAAGGATTATAAGTCACTACTACGAAGAACCGTATGCCAAGAAATATGAAAACCTAGGAGAAATGGACAAATTCTTAGAAAAATATGATCTTCCAAAACTCAATAAGAAAGAAACAGAAAGCCTGAACCAACCAATAACAGTAGAAGAAATTAAAGCAGTAATCAAAACACTCCCAACACACAAAAGCCTTGGACCAGATGGTTTCACAGGAGAATTCTACAAAGCATTTAAGGAGGAACTAACACCTATCCTTCACAGACTATTCCAAAAAATCCAAAATGATGGAAGACTCCCAAACTCTTTTTATGATGCCAGCATCATCCTAATCCCAAAACCAGAAAAAGACACAACAAAGAAAGAAAACTTCAGGCCAATATCACTGATGAAC
>PVJI01034351.1:0-10525 GCA_004026765.1 Micronycteris hirsuta | reverse complement strand
CTCATGGACATCCACGCCAGTCCCGAAACCCCCCAGCACGTCGCTGTTCTGACCCGGGCCGCAGAGGCCCCTTGGTGCTGGTGTGGGTGCCAGTTGCTGCCCTCGGTCACACTCGGACGCCCTCACCGGGGCGGGAGGGGTGGTTTGTTGGCCGTTACTGTATGAGTGTGGCTGCTGTGTCAGGGACTTGAGATGGGTCCTCACTGCTAAGTGCACAGGCCCCTTCCTGTGACAGCCGCCGTGGCTCCCGAGGTGCTGGAGCCCGGGCATCCCTGTCCTGCTCCCAGAGGCAGGGGATGGGAGGGAGATGTGTGGGAATACAGCAGCGCTTTTGTTGGCACATTTGCCTTACATTGTAAAAGTGATTTTTTTTCAAGGTAGCTGTACCCATTCTGGAAGTAAGCTGGTTATCACAGGCACACACCGCAGTGACGGAGAGAAGGAACCCGACGGCAGGGGCCTGGGAGTGGGCAGAGTGAGGAGTGGTCTTAGGAAGTGCTGAGAGGGACCCTGGAGCTCAGCTAGTCCAGCCACTCCCTTCACAGGCGACAAAAACGAGACCCAGAGTTCCCACCTGCCTTAATTCACGCAGCTGAGCGCCCGCTGAGGGTGCGGGCCTTCCGACTCCAGAGCTGCTCCTTCCTTCTGACTCTTAGCCCTTCCTCTTCCTCCTCTCCCTCCCTCTCCAGCCCACTCCCAAAGTTCCCGGATCCCTTTAGGGTCTTCCACTCCCCGCCAAGCGGCCTTTCGACATATTGGAAAGCTCTCTTTCACGGAGAGGAGCGGACTGCGCATCACCTCTTACATTCCTGTGGCCCCTGGAGCCTGACAAAGAAGGTATCCAAGGCCTGTCCCCCAGCCGACCGCCAGCCGCAGCTGGAACAGAGAGAGAGGTGCTGAGGTGGCAGGTTTGCCGGCTGTCCTGTTTAAAAATTGAGACTTTCAGCCCGGCTGGTGTAGCTCAGTGGATTGAGTGCGGGTTGGGAACCAAAAGGTCCCGGTTTGATTCCCAGTCGGGGCACATGCCTGGGTTGCGGGCCAGGTCCCCAGTGGGGGCCATGTGAGAGGCAACCATACATTGCTCTTCTCCCTCCCTCCTCCTCTCTCTAAAAATAAATAAAATCTTAAAAAAAAAAAAAATTGAGACTCTCAGTGTGGAGCGAGCTGGTGGGATCCCCGGTAGCCTGAACAGTGCTCTGACCCCAGAACAAAAAACACGCATCTGGGTGTGTCGGCGCCGCTAGGAAGGGACTGATGTCCCACTGGGTGCTGGTGTGCGGCTGCCTTCCAGCGTGTCTCACCTGGCCATGGTGAATGTGTTTTGTGGGCGAACTTTCACTTGATGTCCTACAGTCACTTGTGCTGGTGGTCGTCGCTGCTTCTAGTTCCGTGTCCCACTTCCCCGGCCTTGTCCGCATCGGAGAGCCGAGGGTCCTTAGCGGAGCCCTCCACATCGGTCTCTGCGTGCTTGATGGTCAGTGCCCGGGGCAGCCCCCTGGGTGTCCTTCTGGACCAGGAAACGCAGGTGAATAGTGGAGGTTCACAGGTGAATTAAGTGTCTGTTTCTTCCTAATTAGCAGGTCTAAATTGTGTCTCTTTTTATGATTAGGAGAAAGAAGTATGCCAGTTTTCATTATCCTTTATGTCATGCATGTGATGCAAAATCATCAGAGTGGAGTTTGAGGTGAAACAGATCTTAGAAATTCCCTCCCAGTCAAGCCCCTAGTGCTGTAGGTAAGGAACGTGAGGCCCAGACAGGAGAGTTTTGCTCACGGGGACTCAGGTGGGTAATGTGGCAGTGTACCTGGCTCTCCCTCCAGGCCAGCATCTCTTCCATTACGTCATCATAAACCGAAAGGGAAAAAGAGAGTGGGTATTCAAACAGCTTTTTTCAGATGCACCTTCGCCTGCATAATAACAAAAACTGAGGTGTATCAGGACTGTTTTTTCTTAGGAAATTTAAACTTCTAAGTCTTTTTTTATAGCCATTCTGGTAAACAAACATTTTAATTACATTTTTTCCTTCATTTCTGAAGTTCAGTCTAATAAACATTTTAGTAAACACTTATTAAGCACCAGCTGTAGGCTTTACCACTGTCGTGGAGATACGAAGGTAGTCCTTGCCTTCCAGAAAATTGCCTCAGAGTTTTACTTAAACTACATGGAAAGCCTTCCAGATGGGGTAAAAACAGCCTCTTGTGTGTTTGAGTCCTTGCGTGATTGCTGAGGTGGAGCCCTGGTTTCTCCTCCACTGCGTGCCCCCTCATCTCCCAGTGACTCGGGTCATCCCCGTGGACCTCAGGGGTGACGGGAGGTGGTCCGGGGCAGAGCCAGGCTTGCTGACGGCGTTCTGTCGTGCTACCGCCTGTGGTCCTGATGTGACGCTGTCCCCATCTTGCGCTCCGCAGGTACAGCCGAGACTACGTGGTGGAAGGGGAGCCCTATGCTGGTTACGACCGGCACAACGCAGAGGTGGCAGCCTTTCACCTGGACAGGTGGGTCTAGTCACTGCGGGCCACCTGTGCCTTGTTTCCTTTTAAAGACACCCTGGGAGCAAGGGTGTGTGGGCTGATAGCTTTGACTTGCTACCTACTTTGCGTAGCTGATTGACTGATTCCATTAAATGTGCACGAGGCCTTCATGATTCGGGTGGTACTGGAAATTCCACCAAAGTAAGTTTCTTACCTCCAGGCTGTTTTCGGTCATTTCCTACTGGTCTGCCCTCTGCCACCGTCAGGAGCGAAGCTGGCATTAGTGAGAACGACAGCGGGGCAAAAACCCAGGTTTGGACCCGAGTGCAGAGTTGCACGGGGCGTCACCGAGCCTGGCGCCACTGCTCCGTTTTTGTTCTAGGGACGTGGCGCTGTGTCCCCGTACGCTAGAAACAGCGGGACGTGTGTCATGAATTTTGCTGTCCTTCACGTAAGATGGGCACAGCTTCAACAACCAGGATAACGCCAAAAGGAAAGCGCACATGAGTTCTGTGTGTGAGTTCACTAGGAAAGTGCGTGTTTTCAGCAGGAACCTTGCACGTGAACTGTCTAGTGCTGCAGTGTGTTTCTGACCTGCTCTTCCATGAGGGCGCACAGATAGACTCTTAAAGAAACGCTCACAGTGTCTTTTAAATGAATCTGTAAGGAAATTGGAAGAAAATTAAGGTGAATTTTTGTATTTTCCTGGATTGGGAAGGATTTTCTAAGCGTAAAAGCAATAATCTAAAAAAAATCACAAAGAAAAAACTCTGTAGACTCAACTAGATAAGAAAAATTCACTTACATGTTAAGAAACATTGAACAAAATTTAAATGCAAACCAGGAGGAAATACTGGACTCTAATGTAATCTCAGCATTAATAGCCTTAATATAGAAATATTTATACAGATCGATACAGGGGCTCAGACTCAAGGGGACAGCGGTCTGAGGACACAGTTGATGGAATGGAAATTTTTGGTTGCTGATACATACGGAGGGGCGCTCATCCCCACCAGTAATGCATAAAGTCCAGTTGAAACACCGGGATACTATTTTCTCCTGCTGAAAAGGGCAAAGATTTTTTTTTTTTTTTAAATAAAACTTCACTGGCAGGAATACACCGAGATTCCTGTGCTGCTTCTGGCACTGTTCATTGGTTCAGTCTTTCTGTCAAGAGCTCTGGTCTTACGTGTCAAAACCTAAACATTCACACCCTTTGAGTGAGTAATACCTTGTTAGGCAAATATTTAAGATACTTCTAGAGAGGACCCTGGAGAAATAATTAGAAATTCCAGGATACATACACCACAGTCTTAGCTGTAGCATTTTCAGAAGTGAAAAACTGATAGCAATTTAAAAAACATCGAATGCCGGGGGGAAGGTGAAACAAATGTTTGTTCACAATTCCACGAATGTCCATGCCTCTTTGAGACCTCGTGGGAAAGAGTTGGGTAAATCCTGCTCCCCACTCGCTGGCACCCTAGAATCAGTCTTTCCAGGGCCTCCCTCTGTCCCGATTTTCTCCGTCGCCCACCCCTTCCTTTCTCTTCCCCTGTCGATAAACACCAGCAGCGCGTGCGGGTCCTTTTCCCGGGCCCAAACCCGTATTTCATGTTACCCAGCACGCCAGGTGTTGTTACTCCGACATATAATGTGGTACCTCGTTACTTTATTTCGCATTTCCCCAATTATTGGCAAAACTTCATCTCTCCTTAATCTTTTCGCAGCACACCACCTGTTCGCTAACGTAGAGTAAGTAGACTTTGTATAGAAATCACTCGTTTTGAAGTTGATTAAATGTAATGATGTTTCAGTGTATCACTTGTGCTGTGGCAGGTCTTGTACTCAGAAGTCCTTCTCTACCTCGAAATCTGGAAGCTCTTCTCTAGCCGGTGCCCCTGCCCGTCTTGTCCGGCTGCTGGGCTTTGGCCTGGCGGTGGGCGTCGGGGAGAAAAGATTCTTCCCAGTTTTTCTTCTCGTCCAAGGCTCCTGATGCTCTTCCGCTCTGCGCTGTTCTCTCTCCATGTCATTAGGGTTTGACTACCTTCTCTGGCCTCAGGAGGTTCTATTTTTATGTTATTTTGACAAATCTGTCGATCTTGTTTTGTGGCTTTTCCAAGATTGAGTTTAGGGCCAGTCAGTCAACAGCCCTGAGCAATGGATTTTTATTACACAGCCCTAAACATTTTTTTGTTTTATTAAATTTATTGGGGTGACGTTAGTAAGACTGTATGTGTCAAGTGTACAGTCCTGTGACACATCGTCTGTGTACTGCACTGTGTGCTTACCGCCCAGAGTCAAGTCTCCTTTGATCGTGCACTTGACCCCCCTCACCCTCCCTTTCCTCCCCCGACCCCCATCCTCTCGGGTAGCCACTGTACACAGAGCCATTTTCAAAGGCTTCGTCAGGCCATGGGAAAAGGCTCGTGGTATAACGACCAGTGAAAAACGGTGCACTGCGGGGGATCTTTATTTTCTTATAAATTATCCGTGTGTTCCAAATCCTGCCCCTCCGACTTTTCTTCAGCAAATTTGTATGTTTTTAGACAGGAAATTTCATTTAAAAAAAAATTGCTGTACTCATCCATAAGGTCATACTTTTAGACCATTAGGAGAAATGTCTTCAAATGTATCTATGTTTTAATTTGCCCTGTGGGTTTATCCTTTTAGATTAATCTGTATCATCTTCTGTCAGTGTGGTGTTTTATCCAAAGCTTTGAACCCAAGTGTGGATTTAGACCCAGTTTTTTTAATGCTTTGTTGAAATTTATTTAAAATTTTTATTATGAAAACTTTCTGACAACCAGAAGTGGAGAGAATAAGACAAAATGAACCCACACACCCACTCCTTGGAATAAGCAATTATTCACCTTTTGCCAGATTTGCCTCATCCTTTTTGCTGAAGTATACGTTACATACGTCCTGATACTAAACTCATAAATATCTGTACCTCTAAAAAATATTTACCTACCTGTCAACAATTCCTTTACATGCTTAACATGATTAACCATGATTTTTAAGACCGCTATTTAAAATACATCCCCAGACGCGGGCTGGGAACCAGAGGGTCCTGGTTTGATTCCCAGTCAGGGCACATGCCTGGGTTGCAGGCCAGGTCCCCATGAGGGCCATGTGAGAGGCAACCATACATTGCTGTTTCTCTCCCTCTCTTTCTCCCTCCCTTCCCCTCTCTCTAAAAATAAATAAAAATAAAAAAATATTAAAAAATAAATAAATAAATAAAATAAAATAAAATATATCCCCAGAGATTTGTCTTTCTCCTCTTCCACCTCCCAAACCAGGATTCTGGGTTTCCGCCGAGCCCCCTTGGTGGTCGGCAGATTCGTTAATCTGCGGACGGAGGTCAAGCCCGTTGCCACGGAGCAGCTCCTGAGCACCTTCCTCACCGTAGGTAAGATCAGAGAGGACGCTGAGCGGGGCAGTTAATAAGTGAATGGGGTGTCACTGAGCAGGCTGGTTCCTGGGGGCAGTGGATCTTCCTAAGGGTGGGTGGCCGGAAACCGGAGCTCCCCCACGGTGAGGTGAGGGTCTGTGTGGGGCCGGCCGAGCGAGGCAGGTGGTTGGGGCAGCATCGCCGAGGGGCCTCGCACCCCGGCCCACAGTCAAGGCTTTTTCCTGGGCGCTGGGGGCCACGGAAGGGGTCTGGGCGTGGAAAAGTCAGGCTCGAAGTTCAGAAAGCCACGCGCAGCAGCTCTTGGAGTGAACTCACATGCAGTAGGAGTCAGAGTAAAGCAGGGACGGGAGATTTTAGAGATAGTCTAGAGTGGAAAGAATTTGGTAAGTATATTAAATGGAACATTCCAGAAATAAACAGCTCATCAGTTTTAAACTGTGCACCATTCAGAGTAGTGTGGTGAAATCTCACATGTCTGCTGTGCCCAGCCTGGGCTGTGAACCTGCCCCTCGGCCAGTGTGTCCCGCTGGGCCCGCGCCCCTCCGGCCCCGGGCGTGCCATCCTCTCCTTCCTCCCGGGCTGACGGAGCAGAAGGGCCAGTACTTTCCCTGTACTGAGAGTGGGTTCAGAAAGAGGCGTGGGCAGTAGTGGACTCCGGGGAAGAGAGTGGGTAGAAAGGACACCGGGAAGGCAGGCTGACTCTTTCCTCTGTGTCCTTTTCCACCTTTTGAATTTTTCTTATGCCAGGTGCTTTTATTTCCTATGCAGTTTTAAACGTAAGTTCAGGATCTTGGTTTTCACCAGTACCTGTTTGCTTCATCGGGGAGGATCTGGAATCTTCCTTTTTTTGTTCTGAAGTGTATTTGGTCCCTTCCTGTCTGCTAGGAAATAATACTTGTTTCTACGGGAAGTGTTACTACTGCCGGGAGACGGAGCCGGCTTGCGCGGACGGAGACACCATGGAGGGGTCTGTCACTCTGTGGCTTCCGGACGTGTGGCCGCTGCAGAAGCACCGACACCCCTGGGGCCGGACTTACCGAGAGGGCAAGCTGGCCAGGTAAACGCTCCTGCGCGGCCGGGCGCTGGCCCCGGATGCAGCCGGGGTTCTGGCCAGGAGCAAAGAGGGCGGCGGAGGGCCGGGCAGACCTGCTGGGCAGGAGCCTCGCCTGCCCGTGTTAGCCAGTGCCAGGGCGGCGCTGGCTCTCGGTGAGGGTGCCGCTTGCCTCCAGGTGGGAGTACGACGAGGGCTACTGCGACGCGGTGAAGAAGACCTCCCCGTATGACGCGGGCCCCCGTCTCCTGGACATCATCGACACCGCCGTCTTCGATTACCTGATCGGCAACGCGGACCGCCACCACTACGAGAGCTTCCAGGACGACGAGGGCGCCAGTATGCTCATCCTCCTCGATAATGCCAAAAGGTGGGCCTGCAGGGCTGCCCGGGTCAGGGAGGGACGGGAAGGCACGTTTCCCGTTCCTGCTCGGGGTCCTCGCTGTTGGCAATCCTGTCCTCCAGCTTGGGAGGTTTGCACTTCCTCCGTCCACCCTCGGGGATCTGGGGCCTTTAAGGCCTGCAGAAGTGGTTTTTTTTCCCCTGGAGTTAAAGACTGTGATTCTGTTCACAGACAACTAGAAACAAGGCCTTTGACTTATCACTGCCCACACCATTCTTTTCTTTTAAGATTTTATTTATTTATTTTTAGAGAGAGAAGGGAGGGAGAAACAGCAATGTATGGTTGCCTCTCACATGGCCTTCACTGGGGACCTGGCCTGCAACCCAGGCATGTGCCCCGACTGGGAATCGAACCGGGACCCTCTGGTTCCCAGCCTGCGCTCAGTCCACTGAGCTACACCAGCCAGGCCCGCATCATTCTTTCTTAACTGTGATGTTTCGAATCTTGAGAAATACATATTTACTAGAACATGAACTCTGATTACTGTTAAACTTATTTCATCCAAAGGTTCATGCAGTTTTAAAAGGTTAATTTTTTTATAGGCTGTTTTTTTTATTTTAATTTTCACCCGAGGATATTTTTATTGATTTTAGAGAGAGAGGAAGGGGGCAGGGGAGAGAGAGAAACATCTCAGTGAGAGAAAAACATCGATCAGTTGCGTCCTGATCAGGAATCGAACCTGCACCATTCTGGTGTCCAGGACGGTGCTCCAGCCCTCGGAGCCGCCGGCCAGGGCTGTTTTACGATTTTCAATAGCAGGCTGGGCCCAGACTTTTGCTATTGTGAGAGGGAGAGTAGTTGCTTAGTGATTATATATAAAGACAAGTTGCTTTTATCTTGAAACATAATTTTATTAATTTTGAATAAATGGAATGTCTTTTTATTTTAAGGTTTTATTTATTTATTTTTAGAGAGAGGGGAAGGGAAGGAGAAAGAGAGGGAGAGAAACAGCAATGTGTGGTTGCCTCTCACATGGCCCTCACTGGGGACCTGGCCCACAACCCAGGCATGTGCCCTGACTGGGAATCAAACCGGGACCCTTTGGTTCCCAGCCCGCGCTCAATCCACTGAGCCACACCAGCCAGGTTGAAACATCTTTATTTTTTAAGTCTGAGCCTTTGAAGAACACATTGCTCTTTTGGTTTGTACCCTGCGTCCTCCATGGTGCCCAGTTCAGCGCCGCGCTTTCGGTCACACTGGATAGGACACTTCTTTGGAGCCCAGAATTGTCCGGGTCACTATGGTGAACCCTGGCTGCTGAGAAGAAGTTGGGACATGGGTCCTCGGCAAAGACTGCTCGGGCAGCATTTGCTGACGGTGCCTCCACCTTACACTGAGCACCAGGTGCCTTGTGCTCGGGCAGGGGCGATAGCCACAGAAAGTGACAGGCCAGCAAATGCTGCCTCTCCCTCTCCTGGCGAAGCAGGGGGGAGCCCATGCTGCGAACATTCCCAGGCACGTGCCCTGACTGTGGATCGAACCTGCGACCTTCCGGTTTGCAGGGCAACGACACCCGGCCCGCTGAGCCACACTGGCCAGGGCTGTAACTTCTTTTTACAAGTAACGACCACCTGCTTGTTGGCAGGAACCTCGTATGAAAAGCCTGTATTTCTCTACCCACCATTGAAGTCTTTCCAGGCTCTCCCGCTGGTCTGTGCCGCCACGGTGCTGCATCGGCGCCGTGCCGTGTCTCGTCAGGAGAAGGGGGTCTTGGTAAAGGGGTGCGTTTGGTTCCTTGCTGTCATGCTAACTGTTCGGATCCTGTGCGTGATCGACCGTGCCTGTTCGTTTTTAATTTAGGTGATTTGAGCTGCAGGAGCAGGGCTTTACTTAGGGTCCGGTGGGTTTCTTACAGAGTTTGCTCTTGCTTTGGTTCTAAGAAGGGAACTGATGCTTCCACCTAATTCACTCAGATTTCGTTCCGTTTTTAGCTTTGGGAACCCCTCACTGGATGAGAGAAGCATCCTCGCCCCGCTCTACCAGTGCTGCGTGTAAGTTCCGCACCCCCAGCGCCAGGCTCGGGCCAGTGCGTCGGTTCTCTCCGCCGTAAAACTCCCTGCTGCCCGAGCAGCGCTTCTCATGCTTTTGGACCCAGAACCCCTCAGGGTCTGAGGTGGCGGGTCAAGGACCGGTGGAGGCCAGCAACGCCCAGAATTTATTTCCAGTTTGTACGGATAGGAGTTTTCAGTCTATTCATTAATGTGTGTGCATGTCTGTTTTAATAGCAGAATATAGTCCTCCCCCCACCAAAGTCTAGTCAGGAGGGTGTCCAACCTTTTGGTGTCTCTGAGCCACATTGAATACATTGCAACAGATAATCGTAAAAAAAAATCTCATAATGTCTTAAGTAAATTCATGATTTTGTGTTGGGCCACATCCACAGCCCTCCTGGGCCGCATGCAGGCAGCGGGTTGGACACCCCAGTAGTGCGTCTGTGGCTCAGTGTTTACCTCACAGTTTCATCCTCGCACTCACCACCCCGGGCGTCCTGTGGTTTGCGTATCTTAATTTGAAATTGTATAAACCAAAAGTAATGTTCCCCATAGGTATTTAGTAACTGAATTTTTTAAGTCTGTGTTAGAGAACAAAGAAATTAAAAAGTAAATCAAGAAAATGAGATAAAGACTGGGCTCTAAGGAGCTCTTTTTGGGTCACAATTGCTGGTAAAATTCTGAAGTGAGCGCTGGGAGTCAGCTGGAGCCCACATGGACGTGCGCATCCAGAGCGCCTCTCCCTGCTGGGCAGCCCCGGGACCCCTGGGCTGAGGAAGGCCGCCCCTCCGGGCAGCTGGTCTGCGTCTCCTTTTTCTTCTCTTTCTTTTTTCAATCGCAAAAGTATCCTGCAGAAAGTTTACCCAGGCAACCCTTAGTTACTTCATGAGTGTCGGGAAGCATTGATACATCCGATCAGAAACTGTACCTTTGAAGGGAGATGTTTTTATATTAACACTTAGTGTTATCAGTCTGGTCCAGTCAGGACGTAGAAAGACAGAGTAGGTGAAACAGAAAGTTGAGTACAAAGAACTGCCAACTGTGATGCAGGAGTGACGTCACAGAAAACTAGGGCTGAGGACGAACTTGGAAGGGCACCCCCTTCCTGAGGCTGGGGTTGGGACCTCAGTGGTGAGGGTGAAGGTCAGCTCCCTGGAGGGCAGGGAGCAGCCCTGGAGCGCAGGCAGGGGACAG
>PVJI01034350.1:0-10530 GCA_004026765.1 Micronycteris hirsuta | reverse complement strand
TCTGGCAGCCCTATGATTCGCATGTTGGGATGTTTACAGATGTCCTGGAGGTTTCTGAGCCCCTCCTCCATTTTTTGAATTCTTGTTTCTTCATTCTTTTCTGGTTGAATGTTTTTTTTCTTTCTGCTGGTCCACTCTGTTGATTTGAGTCCCAGTTTCCTTCTTATCCATATTGGTTCCCTGCAGATCTCTCCTCATTTGTTCAAGCTTTCAGAATTCGACGAAAAATTAACAAACTTGTTTCCCATCTTAAGGGGAAAGTTAGTAGTTGTTGTCCATTGAGTATGATGCTGGCAGTGGGTTTGTCATATATGGCCTTTATTATGTTTAGGGATGTTCCCTCTAATCCCACTTTACTAAGAGTTTTTATCATAATGGGTGCTGGATTTTATCAAATGCTTTTTCCAAATCTATTGATATGATCATGTGGTTTTTATACTTCATTTTGTTTATGTGGTACATCACATTTATTGATTTATAAATGTTGTGCCATCCTTCACTTAGGATGGTACAACATTCCTGGAATAAATACCATTTAATCATGGTGTATGATCTTTTTGATGCATTGCTCTACTCAGTTTGGCAATATTTTGTTGAGAATTTTAGTATTTTTTATGTTCATCAAGGATATTGGCCTATAATTTTCTTTCTTTGTAGTGTCTTTATCTGGTTTTGGAATTAGGGTAATGCTGGCCTCATAAAATGAGTTTGGAAGTATTCCTTCCTCTTGAATATTTTTTAAACAGTTTGAGAAAGAGAGGTGTTAGGTCTTTTCACAATGTTTGGTAAAATTCACCCATGAAACCATCCAATCCAGGTCCTTTGTATGTTGGGATTTTTTTTATTACTGCTTCAATTTCACTAGGTATAATCTCTCCATTCAGCTTCTATAATTCTTCCTGATTTAGTTTTGGAAAATTATATGTTTCTAGGGATTTATACATTTCATCAAAGCTGTCCAGTTTGTTGACATATGGTTGTTTGTAATATTTTGTTACAATTGTTGATATTTCTTTGGTGTCAGTTGCTATTCCTCCACTTTCGGTTCTGATTTTATTTGGATCCTCTCTCTTTTTTTTCTTGATGAGTATGGCTACAGTTTGTTGATTTTGTTTATCTTTTCAAAGAACCACCTCTTGGATTCATTGATCTTTTGTATCATTTTTTAGACTCTATTTCATTCATTTCTGCTCTGATCTTTATTATCTCATTCCTTCTACTCACTTTGGGCCTTGTTTGTTGTTCTTTTTCAAGTTCCTGTAAGTGTGAAGTTAAACTGTTTATTTGAGTTTTTTCTTGTTTTTTTTTTTTCTTTTTTTGAGATAGGCCTGTAATGCTGTGAATTTCCCTCTTATAATTTCTTTCCAGTGTCCCAGAGATTTTGGGTTGTTATGTTCTCATTTCCATTTGTTTCAAGGTATCTTTTGATTTCTTCTTTGATCTCATTGTTACCCATTTATTGTTTAATAACATGTTATTTAGCTTCCATGTATTTGTGTGTTTTACATGGGGTTTTTTTGTGATTCACAGTACTGTGGTCAGAGAAGATGCTTGACATGATTTCAATCATCCTAAATTTATAGTGACTTGTGTCCTAACGTGTGGTCTATCCTAAAAAACATTCCATGTGCACTTTAAAAGTGTGCATATTCTGCTGCTGTATTTTATTTTAATAAATAAAATTGTTGTTCAGTGAGTCCAATGCCTACATTTCCTCAGACTATTTCTGTTACCATGCAGAAACTTCATTTCTTTAATATGAAATTATCTCCCTTCTTTCCTTTTGATTCAGACTGGGCTCATCCAGCACCCTGACTCACCTGCCTCCTTTTCCACATCTATTCCCTAAATTAATAAGGCCTCAGACAATGAGGCCCTGATCGGGATCAAATTATCTTAGGAACAATTACTGTGGTCTATTGACAACAGAGACAGAGTTTCAATCAAACTAAAGATAGTATCTAGGCTTCAGTTGTGTTTCAGCACCAGACCCAGAAAATAGGGGAAACCGGATGAAGGACCCCACGGCTGACATCAGGATCAGATTCAATGATCAAGTGCCCCCTACCCTAGTGCAACCATTCAGCAGAGACCATGACCCTCACCGGGACCCTACCCCCTTTAGTCACCATGATTAGTGGTTTTTCCCATATGTAAGCCATTCCCGAGAGACAAATGGGCACCAGGTCTTTGAGCATTACCTCACCGGTGAGTCTGGGTATGGGCCACTTCCTCAAGTTATAAAAGCTTATTTTCTCTGCTGCAAGGTCCTGTCTTACTGGGTTTAGGCACATGCTGGCAAATGGAACCCTTTAGCCTGGTAACATTTATATTAATTTCTTTTGTTTCCTGTGAGTGAATTAGACTTTCTTTTTACTTATATGGTTTATAATTCTGTTGTTTAAAATGGGATATTTCAAATATTATAATGTGAAAACTCTAAAAATCAAATTCTGCCCCTCCTCCCAGGATTTCCTGTTGCTGCTTATTGTGGGTCATTATTGTTCATTTAGTTTATTAACTTTACCAAATTTCTCTTGTGTCTTTATTCTTTGTGTATGTGACCACTGAAGTCTCTGTTCCACTAGTTTAGTGGTCAACCAATGTTTTGATAAAGATTTTCTTAAACTCTTGGGGCTAAGAGAAAAAAATACTCTTCTAATCTTTGCAGATTGGCTCTGTGTGAAGGCAGTCCTTCAACATTTATTCAAGCCATTTACAATCTGCTTTAACCTTCACTTTTTGCTTGTGTGGAGCATGAAAGTCAGCCAGAAATGTAGGCTTAGGGTCTCCTCACATGCCTTCTAAGCACACATCCAATTCTGCACTTATATGTCTTTCTTGACCCCCAGTATACACAAGAATTTTTAAAAGCCTTTTTCTCCCATTCATCTATTTTTCTAGCTCCTCCCTTCCCACACTTTCCTGGCTGCCTATTGCATGCCTAAACTTCTCTCTGTTACCTTTAAAATTTCAGCAAATGCCACCCAAGGAGCCATCTCAGTCCCTGGAACGCTCCACATTACTCAGAATAAAGTTAAGCCCTTTCACACCAGTCTTTCAGGAAACCAGCAGGCAGATTGAAACCATTACCATAATTAGTAAAGAATAAGAACCATGCTGCTCCCTCTGGTACTAGCAACCTGGACTAGAAGTGTGAGCTGCTGTATTCATGGCCACTCTCAATCTGCATGAGGAGAAACGATAAGCAACAGGCATTTCTCTTTTCCAAAGCTTCCTTTCAACACTTTAAAAGCCTGTCCAAATCTTCCCCACTACAAACTAACCAAAACAAGTAAATGAAAGAAAACTGGGCCCTTCCTTCATCATAGCACCACCTTATCATCGCTTTCATTCTGTATCCCAGCCCTCCAGGAAGACAGACCGCCTTCCTTTACTATCTCTGTCTTCTTTGCCAGGAAGACCTTCCTGACCATTCAAGTGAAATTCAACCTTTGATTCATTTACTTTGCTGTTGCTGGTATGCAATGATACTGTGCCAGGTATAACAGTTTTTTTGCACTTATTTGTTTACTCTGTTCTTACAAGTCTGTGCATCTTTAACTATTTTTGTATATTGACAACTTGATAGTGTCTGGCATATGTCAAGAATTTAATATATGTGTTGTGTCAAATCCTCACAATAAATACAAGCCTGGGTTTATAGAACTATTATTAATACCTGCCTCAGCTTCAGTCATTTACATAATTCCATGATGGAATTTATTTTAAATGATTTTGTAAAGGGACATACTAATGCAAACTAAATCCTCAGTCCTCTGATTATGGGACTTAATTTAATAATACATTTTAAACATCTACAAAAATGAGTGGTGATGGTCAGGGGGAGGGCAAGTGGGGAAGGTGAAGGAGAATATAGGGGGGATAAACAGTGATGGACGGAGAGTTCCCTTGTGGTGGTGAACACACAATATACTGTGTAGATAATGTGTCATATAATTGTGCACACAGATTAAAAAACAAAAAAGAATGAGTGGACTGGGAATTTCTCAGGAAACCTGTGTTAACACGGTTTTTAATAAAGAGTGGAGATTTAAGATATGAGTTTACATTATCTCTATAAAGCCTGGCATGCAGATACTATATGTTATCAGTTAAGGGCAGGTTAACACAATAACAGTCACCTGTATAGTAAGTAGAGCTATAAAATTGCAGTCTGACCATGACATATAATTGACTAGATGGCCACCTCACCTCAGCACAAGTTAGATAATGAAGCACCAATGAGCAGCACCAAAGGATTGCTCAGCAGAGAATTTGGAGACCAGTCTAACAGAGATGAATGAAGACCACTTTTCCAAAATTCTCTGCCCTTTAAACTTCAGTGCTTTCCTCCTGGGAAATTTTCAAAACAGGCAGCACCAGTCACCCATAAAACAATAAAAAATAATAATCTAAATAAACATCATGGGAGGCAGAAAGCAGAGCAGTCCGGAGCATAAGCACAGAAGTCATTTGTTATATCAACTACATTAATTTCTAGTTTAATTACCTGGAACAAATGGTCTAATTTTATGCATCCAAATCTTCTCATTCTTGAAATAATTATAACATTTATATAGCTCTCTGAGTTAGACACTAATTTAAGTGTTTTATGCATATTAAATTATTTAATCCTCGCATCAATCCTGTAAGCTAGGTGCTGTTTTACAAATGAGAAAGCTGAAACACAAAGATGTTAAGAGCCTTTAGCATGGCCACAGAGGGGCTGGTGAACTCAGGATCTGCCCAGGTGGTACGACTCCAAAGTTTGCTAGGACTCATCACATTCTCTGTCTTTAAGCAGTAGTAATCACATAGAAATACTCGTATTTTAGGATTACACTGATGACTAAATAGAATAACGTACCCATAATAAGGGCAGTACCAGATTCTCAGAAATTAAAAGCTTTCATAGCTATGTAATTAGAAGATATATAACTTTCTGAGGAACTTCCCAAACTATATTGATTTCACACTATATGGACTGATAACTAAATACTTTTGTCTCTTAGTCCAGCAATAAAACCATGTGTTTATGGTGAACCGATGTCTTATAATGGTGTCAAGACCATTCAGTGCAAAACAAATAGTCTTCAAAAAATGGTGCTGGGACACCTGGACAGTCACACGCAAAACAGTGAAGCTGGACCTCACGTCATATGCAACAATTAATGCAGAATGAACCAGACACAAGAATAGATAAATTGTACTTTATCGAAATTAAAAACTCTTCTTCAGAGGACACTATCAGTTTTGGGGGACTTCCTATTCAATTCCTGTGGATCATCTACTTCTATTTTAAATATTTTGGCAATTTAATAAATCTTTATACTTCATCATGTAGGCATCTCACCCTTTTAAATTCTTGTCATTTTAATAAATCTGCAGCAGGATTTTTCTTTGAACTTGAAAAGGTGATTCTAAAATTTTCTTGGGAGAGCAAACGTTCAAGACTAAGATAATCTTGAAGAAGAATATAAAATGGTGGAGCTTCTCTAATCAATTTGCAGATTTAATTTATTTTGGGAGATTTGGTGTCATACCCATGAGATCATTGCCAAACATAAACACATGAAGATTTATCCTTATGTCGTCCTTAATTCTAAGAATATTACAGTTTTGCTTTTACGTTTAGGCCTTTGATACATTTTGAAGATTCTTCAAGCTGAAACCCCAGATGGCAATTCCAATACATGTGCACACACTCACATTTACTTATTTGAAAACTTCTTAAAGCTTTGTTAAGCAAGAAACCATGGGCTGACATATGTATACACACAAATGCCAATAGAATATAATTGAAAGTCCATAAATTAACTCATACATCTATGGCAAATTGATTTTTGACAAGGCTTTCAAGATCATTAAATTGCAAAAGAGTAGTATCTTTACCCATCAGTGTTGGGAAAACTGAATAGACACAGGCAAAAGAAAAAACATTCCTAGATTCCTACCTCATAATATACATAAAAATTAACTCAGAAGTAGATCAAGGGCCTAAATGTAAAAGCTAAAATTACAACATTTTTAGAAGAAAATATAGGGCTAAATCTTGACTTTGGATATAACAAAGGATTCATAACTACGATACCAAAATCATAAGCAAACAAAAGAAAAAATGATAAAGCGTACTTGATCAAAATTCAAACATTTTTATATTAAAAAACAGTATGAGAAAAGTGAAAAGACAACCCTCACAATGGGAGTAAACAGCATACCTGATCAGGGTCTACTTTCTTGAATATATAAAGAACCTCACAAATCAATAACCAAAACAAACAAACAACTCAATCAAGAAACAGGTAAATGTCTTAACTAGACATTTTTCCAAAGAAGATAATCAAATGACCAGCAAGCACATAAAAAGATTCTCACTGCTGCTGAAGGGGAGGGGGCAAGGACTAAATGAAAGGTGGTAAAGGGATTAACCAAAGAACACTCATGTACACCCCACAAACAGGGACAAAGATACGGGGATTGACTCAGGGAGAGGGGGGAGTAGGGATGGGTGAAGGTGAGCAAAGGGAGAACACATGGGACAACTATAATAGCATAAACAGTAAAATAATGACCCTAAACATCATTAGTCATTAGGAATATGTATTAGGATATGGAAATTAAAACCACAATGAGATGCCACTTCACACCCAAAGGGAGGCTATGAAAATAATTTTTAAAAGGAAATAACAAATCTTGATCATATGTAAAATGGTTCATATATTGTACAAAACAGTTTGTTTGTTACTCAAACCTGGAATTACCATATGACCCAGCAGTTCTTCTCTTAGGTATATACTCCCACAAAATGGAATTGTATGCCCACATAAAAACATGCACATAAATCTTCATAGCAGCATTATTGGGGGGTGGGTCATGTTTATTTCTTTTTCATCTTTTTTTATTATTGTTTAAGTACAATGGTCTCCATTTTCCCCCCACCAGCCCCCTTATCCCAGCCACCTCCACCTCCCACCCTTGATCCTACCCCTCTATGGTTTTGTCCATGGTCCATGTGTCCTTTATACCTGTTCCTGACAACCCTTCCCCCTTTCCCCCCATTATGTCCTCCCATCTCCATTCTGGTTACTGTCAGTTTGTTCTTAATTTCAGTGTCTCTGGTTATGTTTTGCTTGCTTCTTTGTTTTGTTGATAGGTTCCACTTATAGGTGAGATCATATGGTATTTGTCTTTCACGGCCTAGCTTATTTCACTTAGCATAATGCTCTCCAGATCTATCCAAGCTGTTGCAAAGGGTAGGAGCTCCTTCTTTCTTTCTGTTGCATAGTATTTCTTCCTTTATGTCCCTTGCTCTAGAGGACATATTGGTGAAAATATTGCTGTATGGAATAGTTGAGATTTGCCTGCCTATGTTCTCCTCTAGGACTTTTATTATGTTGCAACTTATATTTAAGTCTTTTATCCATCTTGAGTTTATTTTTGTATATGGTATAAGTAGGTGGTTAAGTTAATTTTTTTTTAATGTAGTGGTCCAGATCTTCCAACACCATTTGCTGAAGAGGTTGTTTTTATTCCATGTTATGCTTCTGCCCCCTTTGTTGAATATTAATTGACCATAGAGACTTAGGTTTATTTGGGGGTCCTCTATTCTGTTCCATTGATCTGTCTTTTCTTATGCCGGTACCAGGCTGTTTTGATTACAGTGGCCTTGCAATACAGTTTGATATTAGGTGTTGTGATCCCTCCTATTTTGTTCTTCTTCCTGAAAGTTGCTGCAGCTTTTTGGGGTCATTTATGTTCCATATAAATTTTTGAAATGTTTGTTCTATATCTGTGAAGTATGTCATCAGTATTTTCATAGGGATTGTGTTGAATCTATAAATTGCTTTGGGTAGTATGGATATTTTGATGATGTTAATCCTTCCAACCCATGAACATGGTGTATGTTTGCATTTGTTTGTGTCATCTTAATTTCTTTCTTCAGGGTTGTGTGGTTTTTTGAGTGCAAGTCTTTTACCTTCTTGATTAGGTATGTTCCTAGGTACTTTATTTTTCTTGTTGCTATATCAAATGGGATTTTTTCCTGATTTCTGATATTTCATTGCTGGTGTAGCCAAAAAAAGGGTGGGGGTGGAACCTGGCCAATGTAGCTCAGTTGTTTAGAGCATTATCCCATAAACCTAAAAGTCCTGGGTTAGTTTTGGGTTAGGGCACATACCTAGGTTGAGACTTTGGATCCCAGTTGGGGCACATGCGAGAGGCAACCAGTTGACATTTCCCTCTCACATTGATATTTCTTCCTTCTCTCTCTCGCTCTCTCTCAAATCAATGAACATGTCCTCATGTGAAAATTTTAAAAAATAGCCAAAAAAGGGAAAAAGTCCAAATGACCATAAATGAATGAATGCATGAATGAATTTGCTGTATACTTACAATAAAACATTATTCAGCCAAAAGTAATTAAGTACTGACACATGCTACAAAAACCTGCTGCTGAGAGGAAGAAGCCAGACATAAAAGGTCACATATTACATTATTCTATTATGAAATATCATGAATAAATAAATTCATAGAAACAGAGAACCAATGGTGGTTGCCAGAGCTAGAGGAGAGGGCATAGCATGTATGGTTGATGGCATAGGGCTTTGTTTTGGAATGATGGAGTGTTTTCATACTACACAAAGATTGTGATTGCACAACATCCTGAGCGTACTAAAAGTCACTGAATTGTTCACTGTAAAATGGTTAATGTTATGTAAATTTCATCTCAACAAATTTTCCTAAAATAGAAAGTAAAGACAGTAGATTAATGGTTACTTAAAGCTGGGAAGATTAGAGGTTGAGGCCAATAGCTGAAGCATATGCAATTTCTTTTTTACATGAAAAAAATGTTCAAAAATGTAATATGGGGATGTTTGCATATATCTGGAAATATAGTAAAACTCATTAAAGTTACATTTTTGAATAGTTTTAAATGTGTTGTGTGGTATGTGAATTATATCTCAAGAAACTATGTTGCATTAGTTTTCTAATGTTGTCATAAAATTTTATCACAAACTTAGTGATTTAAATCACCAAAAAATTGTTATCTTACAGTTTTGCTAGTCAGAAGAAATCTGACATGGATCTCACTGAGCTAAGATCAAGGTGTCTACAGGACTGTGTTTGTTTCTGGAGACTCTAGGTGAGAATCCATTCCCTCTCTCTTCCGATTATTGACAGAATTTAGTCTCTGGCACATAGTTCCTTCTATGAGGGGGACCCAAAAAATGAAATTATCTTCTGGAGAGTGGGCCCCTTGTAGTACAGATTTCCCCTGTGATAAGTGAGTGCTCTAGGAAGCCATCTGTATTAGTGTACCAGCTGGCATTGTTGTGAGAGGCTGCATTCGGCTTTAGCGAATATTTTTTAAGACTCTTTCAATACGTCTGCCCATTTCATGAAGGCTGATTTATGAATATGCCTGCCCACACCACACTGAGGTGTTCATTAGTTTTTGATAAAAAATGGCATGATGCCCATGCCCCATCCCTCTGTTCACTTGATCTCAAACTGAGCAACTTTTTTATATTTCCCTGGATTAAAAAATTCCTCAAAGGAAAATGTTTTGCCCATGTGGAAGAGGTGAAACAAAAAATGGCAGAAGCACTAAAAGGCATCAAAATTGACGAGTTCAAAAACTGTTTTGAGCAGTGGAAAAACAACTCAATAGGTGTAATACATCAAATGGAGAGTACTTTGAAGGTGACTGAAGTTAAAACATGTAAGAATAAGTGCACAATTTTTTATAAACATATTCCTATTTTTGGGTCCCCCTTTGTATCTCAGAACCAGAAACAGGGTGCTGCGTCCATCTCATGCATTCATGAACTCTTTAAAGGAGGGCAGTATCCTGGCTACCGCATGTTAAAAATAAAATCCAAATGTTCTAAGAAAAATATAAACTAATAATATAGACCTTGGGGAATAAAAATAAGTATTAAATACAACTGAAAAAGAGGTAGCTCTAAAAGAAAAAATTGATACATTTGAGTATATGAAAATTAAAGTTTTTGTTCATCAGAAACACACACCATAAACAGGAAAAAAGGCAATTACAAAGTGGGAAAAGATTTGTGCAATTCATATAACTGATTGAAGTAGTGAGAGTTCACTTTTTTAATAAAACTCATGAAAAACAGTAAGAAAACAAAAAAAGTCCAATAGAAAAATAGAGCAAAAAAAGGAAAACTTAGATAAGGATTTCATGCAAGAGCAAGTATACAGGACTAAAAGAGTTGTTCAGAACTGTTCAATATTGTTACTGATCTGAATTAAGACCATAATATGCTACAATTTTTTACTCATTTAATTGACAAACATTTAAAAGTGTGCCATAACAAACGTTGGAGAGGATGTGAATGACAAGAATCTCTTGTCCATTGCTAGTTGGGGTTAAACTGTAGCAAACATTTTAGGAAACAGTTCGACATCTATCTCCTAAAGCCAAATGTTCACTGTTCACATCTCTTATAGGTCGCTAATTCTCTACCACTCTTGTACACAATTCTCCAAAAAGTGTATAGACAA
>PVJI01034349.1:0-10530 GCA_004026765.1 Micronycteris hirsuta | reverse complement strand
CCTTACAGGCAAGAAGGGGCTGGAGAGAAGTATTCCAAGTCATGAAAGGCAAGGACCTACATCCAAGAATACTCTATCCAGCAAAGTTTTCATTTAGAATGGAAGGGCAGATCAAGTGCTTCTCAGATAAGGTCAAGTTCAAGAAGTTCATCACCACCCAGCCTTTATTGTATGAAATGTTAAAGGGAGTTATATAAGGATCACACTGTCAGATGTGCTGAAGGGAAACTACAGGGTACAAGGACAGAAGGGAGACCCATATGGAGGCTACTTCTTTAATATAGGAGAGAGGGAAATTTTACCACATTAATACAGGTGGTGTCCTTGAGAAGGGTTGTAGCAATAAAAGTGGTAAAAAAATCATCTGTTTCTAGATGTATTTGTAAGTTAGAGACAATAAAATTCATGAACAATTAAAAAAAGAAATATTTCTTATTAGTTAATGAACTGAGTTCATGCAGAATGTCCCTTATTCCACTTGAAAGAATGGAAATTCTAGAAAATAGTTTAAGTAAAGTTAAGCTGAACCACCAGAATTATTTCAGTAGCTTGGTTTTGGGGAAACAGACGATCTCATATAAATCTTATGGCAAACATAAAATCGGAATAACCATTATGAAAAATAATTTGAAAATACTTAACAAAATGAAAAGTAAATTTTACTTTTGACCCAATTATAGGAATTTATGGTGAAGGTACATTACAAACACTATAAACTTACATATGCATGAAGTTACTGATTTCCACACTCTGTCATAACAAAATGTTGGAAATAACTTTAAAGGTCATATGTAAGAGGTTGATTGAGTAACCTATAGCTCATCCAAATGTTATGGAATGATTTCCAAGATATCTTGCTAAGTAAAAAAGACAAATTAAAAAGTATGCTATTTCCTGTAAGAAAACATGGAGAATAAAAATGCTTGTGAATTGAATTTATTTGCACTAAAAGAAACACTATAAAATAAACCATACATTAATGAGATTGATTACTTAGGAACGGTGGCTATGAATGAAGTAGAAATGATGATGAAGGAAGGCTACTTCTTTGATCACATGTTTTTGTATAGTTTTGACTTAGGGAACCAGGTTAGTGTTTTATATATTCCAAAATATAAAATAAAATTAATAAGGACTGGGAAGAAAACATCCTAAATTTGGATTAAAAGAAAACCAAATGACATAACTATGTTTCCAAGGAATATTGTAACCACCATGAAGGAAAGGAGGTATAATTTAAGTAGCTTTTAATATTTTGACTATACACATTCACTGAAGATGAAAATAACTATAAACAATTTATGAAATGTAGTTGTAGGCTTCTTTTTCAATTTACATGAGTTAGTAGTTCTGAAATTACCTTCAGTGTATTACATGTTTGAGCAAAAAATTAAATATGACCGTAATGTGAACAGGATTTTCAGTATTAAAGAAACTTGCACATATAGTTTAGAGCAAAGTGTAAACTGAACTATGTGAACTTGAATTGGAATTGGAAATAACAGTATGAAAACAAGTTTTTAGATAAAGATATGAAGTTATCAAAATATTTATAACTATCCATATTTCCCAGCTCTATTGAGTCTAGTAGAATGGTACATCACTGGTAATGAAAACACCCAAATACCACATCTTGGTTTTGTTACTTAGGGTAGTTAATAAACTAAGGCAGGGAGGAGGAGGGAGAGATTCCTCATCCATTGATTCAGTAGTCCTGAGCCTGGTCTGGTAAGATTGCCAGGTGTTCCAAACATCACATGCAAATATAGTGCAGGAGGAAAAGAGTCCTTGGAATTCTGCGTATTGGGAAAGGGAGCCTCTGTAGCAATTTTATTAACTAAGACAAAAGAGCCTTTACTAGCTGAGAAAGAAAGCCTTTGTAGCTGTACATTATTTCCAAGGTTTAGAAGGGTGAGAAGGTGGAGATACCTAGAAGCTGACTAAAGTATATAATCCCTGACTCCCAATAGTCAGCACATTCAGATTAGCTGATTGCCCCCTTGTAGGCTTAGTTCAAGTGTATAGAACAACCTTAGTAACAGCTTTACTTCCTCTATACATGGAGCATTTAGATTAGCTGGGTGCCTCCCTGTAATCTTCTGTAGCATGTGTGCTTCATAAACTTGCTATCTCATTTCCACTATACATGTTGTCTCTCAAGTGAATTCATCTCTTATAAGCAAGACAGGAACTAAGGAGAGACAAGGAGCCCCAAGACTTGGGTCTCACTGGTAACAGTTTTTAAATACTCTATTAAAGAAACCCAGAACCCCTTGGTAAAAATGGCTGATTTCAGGAATAGGACAGGGAAAGTGCAAAATATGCTTTATGAAACATCTCAAGAGTTGTAGGGACACACCAAAAAGATAGGAGCTGGACTGAAGGAGCTCTCAGTGACCAAACTTGGGCAACTTGATCAACAAAGCAGATAATGATCATCACAGATTATAAGACATCCAACACAATGAAAATTCTTGTGTTTATTCTGATATAAATAGAGAATAATTTCAGACAAAAGCACATGCGTATGAAAATTAATAGATGTTTCATGAGATATTTACATGGTCTCAAAGTATCTTTCTGCATATTTCCCATTAATTACAAAGGGAAAAATAGCAACCTTTAGAGTGAAGAATCCTGTTAAACACCATTTTAACTAAGAGATTAAAGTAAACATTTCCAGTGATGGGGCAAATTGACATTCTGTGCTTTCTGTTGTAACTTACTGAGAAGAAAATAACATTCTTTAATTGGAATTCCTACCAAAATACATAAGCAGATACAATCATGTGAAAATTTAAGATATTAAAAAATACAAGAATATTCTAGAAAATTATTGAATTACAAAGTTTAAAATATCAAAATCATGAATAAATGTACTATGTTGGCACAGATAGAAATGAAATTTCGAAAAAAGAAATCAAATTTCAAAAGATAAAGTAGTGAAGATATAGAAGTGAAGATGGAAAATACATTTTATTCATTCACGCATCTGATCAAAAAAATTAGAAAAATTAACTGAACAAATGTGACAAGGTAAGAGGAAATTTTGTCTTTATTTGTTACTCTTGGCATAGTTAAGTCTCTCTCTATCTGGGTCTATATGATTAACAATACGTTACTTGCTTAAAATAACCAGCTAATTAGTCACTTAATCAACCTCTAAAATGGAAAATTTAGTAACATAGACTGTGTTACTCAAGTTTTCTCTTTGTTATTCTTTAGTAAAAACAGCCCTCAATTCTCAGTGGTGTATTACAAAAAGGGTTGGAGTCTCATTCATGCCATATACTTGCCATCGTGGGTCCCCACTGGCTCTGTTCTACATTCCTTTTTTATTTTAATTTTTTAAATTATTTTATTGCTGTTCAATTACAGTTGTCTGCATTTCCCTTCCACCACTCCCCTCCATCACAGCCAAACCCACCTCCTTCCCTTGCTTTCACCCTTCCCCATGTTTTTTTCCCTGTGTCCTTTACAGTAGTTCCTGAACTCCCCTCCACCACCCTGATTATTGTTAGATTGTTCTTTTTTTATTTTAATTACTTTTTTATTTTTTAATATATTTTATTGATTACGCTATTACAGTTGTCTCATTTTTCCCCCTTTCTTCCCCTCCACCTCCACCTCCCCATTCCCCGCCCTTTAGATTTTGTCCATAGGTCATACACATAAGTTCTTTGGCTTCTACATTTCCTATACTATTCTTAACCTCCCCCTGTCTGTATTCTACCTACTGTTTATGCTACTTATTCTCTGCACATTTCCCCCCTCTCTCCCTCTACCACTCCCCTGTTGATATCCCTCCATGCCTTATATAAATCCCTTTAACATTTCATATAATAAAGGCTGGGTGATGATGAACTCCTTGAACTTGACCTTATCTGAGAAGCACTTGATCTTCCCTTCCATTCTAAATGATAGCTTTGCTGGATAGAGTATTCTTGGATGTAGGTCCTTGCCTTTCATGATTTGGAATACTTCTCTCCAGCCCCTTCTTGCCTGTAAGGTCTCTTTTGAGAAATCAGCTGACAGTCTTATGGGAATTCCTTTGTAGGTAACTGTCTCCTTTTCTCTTGCTGCTTCTAAGATTCTCTCCTTATTTTTGATCTTGGGTAATGCCATTATGATGTGCCTTGGTGTGTTCCTCTTTGGGTCCAACTTCTTTGGGACTCTCTGAGCTTCCTGGACTTCCTGAAAATCTATTTCCTTCACCAGCTTAGAGAAGTTCACCTTTATTATTTGTTCAAATAAGTTTTCAACCCCTTGGTCTTCCTCTTCTCTTTCTGGCACCCCTATGACTTGGATGTTGGGATGTTTAAAGATGTCCTGGAGGTTCCTAAGCCTCTCCTCAGTTTTCTGAATTCTTGTTTCTTCATTCTTTTCTGGTTAGATGTTTTTTTCTTTCTGCTGGTCCACAACATTGATTTGAGTCCCTGTTTTCTTCTCATCCCTATTGGTTCCCTGCAGATTTTCCCTCAGTTTCTTTATATTATCCTTCACTTGCTCAACTAATTCTGACCATTTTTCTTCCAATCCTGTGAGCATCCTGATTACCAGTGCTTTGAACTGTGCATCTGATAGGTTGGCTATCTCTTCGTCACTTAATTGTATTTTTTCTGGAGCTTTGATTTGTTTGTCATTTGGGCCATTTTTTTTTTCTCAGTGTGCCTGTTACTTAAGGGGTGAAGACTTAGGTGTTCACCAGGGTCAGGCAACCCACGTCATTGTGCTGTAATGCTGTCTGTGGGGGTGGGACCTGAGAGAACAATGGCGCTTGCTCTGTTCTCTGCCCTTCCCCAGCTACCCACAAGCAAGTCGGGCCCTTCTTTGCTGGCTCCGGGGTGAGTGGACAGGCCTGCAGAGTTCCAAATCCTTGTGGAGTTCCAATCCTCCCCATCGAACTCCCCTGTGAGGCCAGGAGTTCCTCCCACTGCCGACTCAACCCTCACAGGTGTATTCAATTGGTGGTTTGATTCTTTATTTCCCTGCATTGGTGGGTCATGCGGTCTGCTCTGCTCCCCAGCTTCTCCTCCTGGTCTATCTGCACAAGATTGAGGGACCGCCCATTCCACCAGTCTCAGCCCCGGTTTCGCCGAGTGAGCCTGCAGGCAGCTGGAGCGTTGCTGGTACCACTCCACAAACCGCATCTTGCCAAGCGAAGTCCTCCCAGCTCTGCCCCACTTACTGGTCTGAGTGAACATGTCTTCTTTAACTCCTTGGTTGTCGGACTTCCACTCAGTTCAGTTTTCTGTCATATTTGGTGGCTGTTTTTGTTTTTTAAAATTGTTGTTTTTCCTCTTTTGGTTGTGTGAGGAGGCACAGTGTGTCTACCTATGCCTCTTCATTGTTAGATTGTTCTTAATTTCAATGTCTCTGGTTATATTTTGTTTTCTTTTTTTGTTGTTGTTGATTATGTTCCACTTATAGGTGAGATCATATGGTATTTGTCCCTCACCACCTGGCTTATTTCACTTAGCATAATGCTCTCCAGTTCCATCCATGCTGTTGCAAAGGGTAGGAGCTCCTTCTTTCTTTCTGCTGCTTAGTATTCCATTGTGTAAATGTACCATAGTTTCTTGATCCACTCATTTACTGATGGGCACTTACTTAGGTTTCTTCCAGCACTTGGCTGTTGTAAATTGTGCTGCTATGAACATTGATGTGCATAGGTTATTTTGGATTGGTGTTTCAGGGCTCTTAGGATATTATCCCAGCAGTGGAATTGCTGGGTCAAGAAGCAGTTCCAATTTTAGTTTTCTGAGTAAATTCTATACTGTTTTGCACAGTGGCTTCACCAGTCTGCATTCCCATCAGCAGTGCACTAGGGTTCCCTTTTTTTTCTTTTTTTATTTTGAGATCTAGATTCAAAGAGAAACACCTGTCAGGGACATTGCAGTTCTCAGGCATAACCGATAAGTTCACAGTGGAACCACATGAAGGCTCTCAGAGGTTTTTCTTGGCAGTGGCACATGCTACTTCTGCTTTCACTCCACCAGTCAAAGTAAGTTAATACACAAGTATCACCTCTGTGCAGAAATAATTGGAGATGTATTTGCCACACTATTGCCTTTTTTAAGTGTAAATATATAGATTAGGTATGGTAGATGATTTGTAAATTGAGAAAACACATTAAAGAGAAAAACATAAAAAAATAATCTGAAGCATTCATAGATCATTTTTGCTAACAGTATGTTAATTAATTTCCTTTTATTCTCTGTCTTCACATACACTTATTCACTCACATACAGTTAAGACATACATATTTACAAAGGGTCAAATTGTGCACATAAATTTATATCTAACTCTTAGTATTTAAGATTATATTTGTAAAAATCTCATCAGGTCATCAAACAGTTTATAAACATAATTTTAAATGGGTACACAACAGTTTACTATAGTGATAGACACTTTTCACTTAAACTTTTAAAACTGCTGGATATCTAGGCTATTTCTAATTTTTCTTTTAAAAATAATAACATGAACAAATTTTTGCTTACATTTAAATTTTCACATATTATTTTTCTTTTTAAAATTTTATTAGTCATAGTCTACATTCAATCTTATTCTGTATTAGTTTTAGGTGCATAGCATAGTGGTTAGAAAATCATGTGCTTTAAAGAGTAGCCTGCTGCTGCTTCAAGTACCAACTTGGCCCCATACTCATTTATGATATTATTGACTATATTCCCTATGCTGTAATCTACATCTGTGACCATTCTGTAACTACCAATTTTCACTGCTTAATCTCTTTACTTTTTTCACCCCCTCCCCACCAAACTGCCTCTGTTCTGACAGCTTTCAGTCTTTCTCTGTAGCTATGAGTCTGTTTCTGTTTGTTTTGCTTATTTTGTTCACTGATTCCATATATAAATGAAACAATATGGTATTTGTATTTCCCTGACTGGCTTATTTTACTTAGCATAATATTCTCCAGGTTCATCCATGTTGTCACAAAAGGTAAGATTTCATATGTTATTATTCTTAAAGATGGAATTCTAAAAGTGAAATTGCAAAATAAAACCTTTAAAATATTTAAATGTTTTTGACACATATTGTCAAATTGATTTCCAGAAAACCGTTGCCCAATTTCTTATGTGTCCATTTCACAGAGCTTCCCTTGCATCTATTGTCCTAAGTTCCATTCTATAGAACTCCTTTGTTGAAATACCCATGATTTCTGAGATGAGACCAGAAGATGGGAAGATCAACTTCTCCCCTACTGGGAATATCCACCCACACAAACATCAATACTTCTCCCTTGAAGTGGACTTCACCCTTTGTTTTATATTTTCTAGTAAATAAGTATTTTGACTCTAGAAACTTTTGCTTATGCTTGCTGGAAAATATCAGCTCAGCATTTAGTATGTTGGATCCCTGCATGCTTCATGTCCTCCAATAACAAGAGAAATTTATAAGATAAACTGTGTAGGCAGAAGTCCATGAACATATTTAATGAGCCTAGGGATAGGACACCAATAATTAAAGTGCTTCATTATCTGACTATGTAACAGAGACCTGGAGGCACCTGGGACTCAGCATCTTCCCCTGTAGCAAACTGTCAAATCAGCAGCAGAGGAGAAAACAAGTTTATCATCCCCTTCTCCCAGCTCTTCATTCACCAGTCCCCCCAAACCAGCTGCCCTAGCACTCCCCTTACTTCTGTGATTATTCACCTCATTCATAAAAGTAAATAAATAAATAGCTTTTAAATGATGGCAGGCATTGCATACTGCCATTCAGTTTTCTTTCTGAAACTAACTATTGATGACTGGAGGAAAATGATATTATCTAAGGCAAGGGTATAAGACTAATTTTAAAACTGAGTACTTACAGGACACTCATATTTGGTTCATTAAATTATTTGTATATGGCTATTTTCATAAATCCCATTCTCCAAAACACCTTGTCGACAAAATTCAAATTTGACAAAGCTATTATGCCCAGTGGATTCAATCATAAAGTGCAAGTTTCCTCTCTTTCTCCATGCTCTGACAACAGCTATCATTAGGACTGAAGAGTTCTCAGACAGTCTGGTCTAGAGGAATATGATTTCATGAAACAACTACCTCAACAGTTACTTTTGTTTTTATTTGAAATTTGTTAATGACTTTAAATAACACACGACTGACTACCATTGTCCTGCCCGATTAATAAAATATATTTAATGCCTATTTCTATTCATAATCAACTCAGAGAAAAATAATCTGACTTTGACTCCTTGTATCAGTATCTATTTATTTTAAACTCAATCATTAGCATCTACCCTCCTCTTCCCTTTCACAATTGCTTCTGTTCTCTAAAATGCATTTATTTGCCTTTTAGTCTTAGGTAATCTCTTCTTTCTTCTGATAATCAGGGTATGCATTGCATCTGGCCACCCAGGTCATTGACTGCTCTTTTCTATCTTCTGTACTACCTTATTTGTAATTCTCTCACAACTTTTGTCAGGCTGTTCTGGCAAAGATCATGTCCTGCTCATCTATATATCTTAAACTATTGTCCTGAAATTTAGCAGAGACACAATTCTAAAAACAACGTGCATCTAATCACTTATTTAAAGACCAAAAACAAATAAATAAAAATAAGAAGCAGAAAAAAATAAGGAACTCCTACCTTTTGCGACAGCATGGATAAAACTGGAGAATATAATGCTAAGTGAGATAAGCCTCTCCATGAAAGACAAATACTATATGATCTCACCTATAAAAGGAATCTAATTAACAAAATAAACTAATGAACAAAATAGAACCACAAGCATGGAAACATGGAACAGACTGAAAGTGACCAGTGGGTAAGGGGGAGGGGATAATGGTGGAAAGCAGGGGAAGGGACTAGACAAAGAGTATGTGTGAGTGACCCATGGACATGGACAACAGTGTGGGAATTGACTGTGGGAGCAGCAGAGGGGATGGGCAAAGAGGGAAAAGGTGGAAAAATTGATACAAATGTAATAGAATAACAACAAAAATGATTAAAAATAAACAGATGTCAGATGCCAGCATCCTAACTCTAGATAGTCAGATTTTTATACATTGAATGGCACCCAAGTAACCAAATGTCTGTAACTGATAAAGCTTCAAATGAAACATGCTATATGGTGAAGATGGAACAATTGCAGGAAGCACCCAACATGTGAAATCACTGATAATGACTGGGTCAGGTACAAACTTGGCCCAAGCCTATCTGTCAAGATACCAGTGGGTTACTGAGTTGGCCACATACTTGCATCTGCCAGATAGTATTTTTTTTTAAAGATAAAGTGTTTGCAAAGCACATGTTTCTAAAACATGCAGATATCCAAGATTGAAATCTATCTTATCATGTTGTTTCGTTACTTGGTACTTTACAGTACATATTTTATTCTAAGAGAGGATAGCCTAGGCAGAGAGAGCAAACTAGAATCTAAAAATAAACCTAAGAATTTCAGTTTATCTTGCCTGAAATCTGTGAATTCATTCTTACATTCATGCATGTATTCTGTGATAGCTATCTTTCAACTGACAGCAGTTAAACAGCAGAAAATGTTGTAATTTTGTATATAATGTTTCTCATGTTTGGTTCAAAAAGTGTTGGGATTAGAAATATTGCCATCATGGTAGAATAGATACTGTTATAGTGAATGAATCTGCAACTGTTGAAAAAAAAAAGAGTTTTAGTACAGAGATGTATACCTAGGTAATATAAAGCAATAGCTGGCAATTAAAGTCCTAAAGGAAGGACATGACACTCAATAAATCCACTCTTCAGTGACAAAGGGGAAATGACAAAATGCAGTTGTGGAAATTATGGGAAAAATAAAACTATTTCAAAATTACCATCACACATGTGACTCCTCAATTTAGCATGTCTTTCCCTCCCTAGATTTTTCATAAAGGGGCTATGTATTATTTATCTTCATAACTTCAGCGCCCAACATAGCCTCACAACTGCACAAACTCAAAGTTTATTGAATTAAAGTCATAAACATTACTTTCAAAAATAAGGACCTGCATCTAAGAAAACCCTTTTAAATTATTTCACTTATAATGAATTATATGGTTATTTTTGTAAACTGTGATTGGGCCAAAGGATGAAGAATGATAGAAAAATAAGCAGTAAATAGTAAAAGGAGATAGAGTAGAAAGAGATCAAGAGGAGTTTGGAGAAACAGATCAAGTAAGAGTGAAAGAGTCACGCAGAAGGAAGGCAGGGAGAGAAGAGAGAATAAGATGGGTAAGTAGAGATGTGTAGGGATACAAAGGAGGGAGTGCTCACTATGGTGAGAGGAGGTGGAAGTACTTCAAAAAGCTAAAGCATCCTAGGATTCTGTGAAATACGTGAATAAAGATATCTCTCATCTGTATCAAAGTAAAGTCTAGTCACAACTGAAGAAAAGTTAAATCAGAGTAAACCCAAAGGTAAGGGACATACATAATTATATGGGCATTTGAGGAATCACCATCAACTTCCAGCCTGCTAGTTTTATGTCTTATTTCCCCTAAACTTGGATATCTTCCAGCCCAACTTGGAAAGGAAAGGTGAGAAATA
>PVJI01034348.1:0-10536 GCA_004026765.1 Micronycteris hirsuta | reverse complement strand
ATTTAAGAATCGTAATATAGTCAAGAAAGCAGTAGCTTATAGTAGCAACAATTACTATTAAATAGTAGCAACAATTACTACTATTTTGTGAAGTATTTATGCTACACAGAGAACAGTACCAAATATTTGAATAGTGTGTACAGTTATAGAATAAATTTTGGAAAATTTAATCTCTAAGCATAGTGTATGCTCTGAAAAATTTTAGATGGATAAAACCTCGTCTGTTTTGGAGATATTTGTTACACTACACCTGGAACTTAGTGAGTTAACCCCAAGCCATCTGGAACACTCAGCTGTTCAGAATAACTCATTTCCAGGGAGTTCTGAATAGCTGAGGACTTAATGTATGAGTTTCACATAATGTGAATAGAAATGTGACTATTTGTAACAGTTAAACACTCACAATTTCCATAAATGAAAGAAAGTTAAGCATGAGATTTATCATGACTCAGTTTTTTGGTTTTTGTTTTTTACTCTCTCCTCAGAATGGTACTTGCATATTTTGGGGCGCTTATGAATAGGTACTTCTGCAAAATTCAGTAGGCAGCAGTTAAACATACACTTCAGCTCTTGCAGAGGATGAATCATGCTCTCTCTCCGTCATTTGGCTTTTCAAGATGGCTATTAAAGAAGAGATGCAAAACCTCTCTTGTGATGCTTTCATCAGCCATCAAACTTGTGGCTTTTAGAACACATTGGTTTCGAGGAGCTTTTTATGAAGCACCTTGAAACAGCTTGCCATGAGCATGAAGAGAAAGGAAGGCAGATGCCTGGAAAAGAATTTTTTCTTTTAGCTAACATATGACAGAGTGGGCTCTGTGCCCAAACGTGAAAATTGAGAATTCTCATTGACATCAAAAAGTTTTCTTTTTTCATGAGGCTGCTGGATGAGCCCTTAGATTTGAATTGAATTTTCATGCTGTCCTTGTTTTCTCTGTCTCTCATTTTTTGCAGCCTTGTTTCGTAGGCATTTTCTTTGTCAAATCTGAGTCTCTCTTTTCATGTTGAATGATTATGTCTTTCTGGATGTTTCCAGAAATGTTAAATCTAATGGGTTCCTAAGAAAACACATGCGATAGTAACTTTCTTATCAGACATAAAATGGTAGAAGACAGACTTAGGGCTGTCTTTCATCAAGGTAATATTTATAGCTAAGCAAATCAACATTTCAGCTCTGCAAATCCTAAATTTGTTGCCAGACAGTATCTGGAGATTGTTTTGTGTGTTTTGATTAAATACAGATTCCTTGAACTTTTTTTTTTTTTTTTTAACAAAACCAGAATCTATGTTAGTTCTTATTCTTTGTCCTTTTTTTTTTCCTAGTTAGTTCTTGGCATAAATGAGATTTCTAATTAATGATTCACATTACTGAGTGTAAAGAATCTTTTTTCTGAGATCACAGTTACCTAAATTATTTTTTCTGTGGCTTATAATTGAGCCAAAAAATAAAGATATTTGAAAAATATCATATTTGAATTTATATAAAGTAAGTTTTCTTATAGAAACAAAATTCAGAAGAATAAGCAGTGTTTTTAAAGGTAGAAAATTGTATGTTTCTATATTTGTGCTTTTTGTGTTTATAATGAAAATATATTCATTGTACACTTAATCAACATTAACTGATTGCGTCCTATGTCCCGGGAACTGTAGCAGACACTGAGAATACAAATAGAGTGCCCACCCTAAGGACTTTATGGTGAAATGGAAGAGAATGAAATAATGAAGACTGTGAAGTCAGAAGCTTACTAAGGTACAAGTTTTCATAAGATACACAGAGAGGTCTCCAATAAGAATGAGAAGTGAGGGATGGCTTCCTAGAGGAGATTTTTAGGGAAGACAAAGAAAGAAAGCAAAGGGGAGAAATTATCTGATTAAATTGCAGACCAGAATAGTTGAATGAGGCTTTAGACCCCCAAACACCAGTCTATGAAGGACTACAAGTAAAGACAATTTTATGATGGATCTCTGTGACAGTTTGGGAAGCTCTGGGAAACCGAATTCTTGACATCGAAAGAGAATTTTCCCAGTGAGAAGAATAAAAACAACAGAACCCTTTCCTTGTGATAGTTATAGCCAAGAAGAATGTTTATGAATGCATATGGGACGTTACCAGGATGCCCTCAGCACATATTAAGTATTATTCTAGAAGAAGAAAAAAGCATGCTCTTTTCATGTGAGGATGATGTTTATCAGGATGGTGACTGTCACAAGATACTCACACAAGCAATGAGTCAGGTCATGGCGGCGAAACGTTGGCTAACATACACAGGTAGCACACTTACCTCTTCGAACCTGACAATTTAAAAAGTTACAGCAAAAAAATAAGAAAACTAGAATATTCCTGTTCTCTGAGAGTTGAAGATCTGATTTCTGTGACACTTGTACCCCAAAGGAGAGGTAAGAAACCCACTTGGGTTATTCTTATTCTTACTTTGCATGTACCCTGAATATTTCATCAAGAATTTTTTTATTTAAAATGTCTCCCATAAAGTATGCATTTGGTGTCTAAAATAATCTTGCCATCACAATTATTTTTGGAACTATCCAAAACAACCTTTCCAATGCACCAGTGTCTTTATTATAGTTGTCAAATCTTTATAGTTGTCATATATTTAATAACATGAATTAGCCCTGGCTGGTGTGGTTCAGTGGATTGAGCGCCAGCCTTTAAACTGAAGGGTTGATGGTTCCATTCCCAGTCAGGGCACATGTCTGGGTTGCAGGCCAAGTCCCCAGTTAGGGGTATGAGAGGCAACTAGTAGATGTCTCCCCCTCTCTCCCTCCCTTCCCATCTTTCTGAAAATAGATAAATAAAATCTTAAAAAAATAACCTGAATTAAGAAAATACAGATGGACGTAGGAGGCAAACATCTCCTAGGTTTACCTTGGATATGGATATGCCAAAGAGATCAGAGAAAAGGAAAGGGAACCAAGAAATGATTCCATATGAACATTTACATATTATTCCAGATGGCTCCCCAAAAAAGTTTTGTTAGGAAAGTTATATTTACATATGAGAGACTTTTTAAAGTGATATCTATAAAGGTAGGAAAAGACACTTTTTAAAAAATATATTGTTCATTGCTTTGGGCTTTCATGTTAGTGAGAAACCCTTTAGAAGACACGGTTTTCAGAGCGTGAACTCAATGTTGGCAACAAGGTGAGAGAAGCCAGTCTAAATGTTGAGAACATAAAGCAATGAGACTTTCAAAGGTACAGCCAGTGGTGTTTCATCCAGGAGGTGAAGACTGGATGACAGATCTTCCAAGGCTGACAATAGTCAGGGACACCTAATATCAGCTCAAGCTGAGATGCTACAAAGTCAAAAAAGAATCCTCTGAACTTGTGTCCCTGAGTATTCAAGCTTTGCTTAAAAGCTTCAACTTGACTAACTAAAAAGTTAGAGTGGGGTGCCGTGGAGGAGGCAGGGATCAAGCCAAATGTTAAAATGATATTGCTAAAGAGAACATTCTGCTTCTCCTGCTTGCTTGCATTTGTACAAGGGAAGTTCAAAAGGAAGAATGTGAGAAGTTTAGAAGGATAGATGCCTGAGTGACATGTTCCCCTTTTGAGGGTTTATGGCACCACATCAAACCTCCAAGTATCTACTTCTGTGCTCATGACTTTGCAATTGTGAACCTCTACCGTCTCTCCTGGGTAGCATTTGAGCTGCAGTTGAAGAAAAAAAGTCGGGGGCAGGGGTTATTATATGTAAAAATGTATACACAGAAATGACTGTTACTACTAGAGAATGAGGGCATGTATCTACTTAAGTGTCAGTCACACGTAAGAGAGGACATGTGGAAAGAATATTTCCAATACTTAAATTTCAACTTATCTCTTTGTATTTTCTTTGAATATTAATAGAACACAGCTTTCAGCACATGAATGTCACTCAGCACTTCTTTGTATTTATTTAATTACTTTTATTAAATTTTCTGGGTGCCCCAGCTGGTGTGGCTCGGTTTGTTGTGCTCTGTCCCGCAAACCAGTCACCAGTTCCATTCCCAATCAGGGCACATGCCTAGGTTGTGGGTTCAGGCCCCACAGTATCGAAGGCAACCGATTGAATTCACATCAATGTTTCTCTGCCTGGCTTTCTCCCACCCTTCCCCTCTCTCTAAATAAAAATAAACAAATAAAGTTTAAAAAATCAATTCATTGGGGTTACATCTGTTAATAAGATTACATAGGTTTCAAGTGTACAGTTCAATGATACATGACCTGTATATTGCATTGTGTGCCCACCATCCAAAGTCAAATCTTCCATCATGATATATTTGATCTCCTTTACCCTTTACTAAATCTCCAGCCCCCCTCTGATAACCACCATACTGTTGTCTGTATCCATGAGTTTTTGCTTGTTTTTCTTGTTTATGCATTTGTTACTTTCAGTTTTATGTCTCACACATGAATGAAATCATATGTTTCTTAAATTTTGCTGTCTGACTTATTTCACCTAGCATGAAGATCCATGCAAGTTGTCACAAATGGCAGTATTTCATCTATTCTTACGGCTATTACTCCATTCTGTATGTGTAACTCAACTTCTTTATCCAATCATTCATTGACGGACACTTCGATTGCTTCCATGTCTTGGCCGCCATGAATAAATCTTCAATGAACATGGGGGTTCATGTATCTTTGTGAATAAATGTTTCCAAAGTTTTCAGGAAGATACCCAGAAGAGGTTTTGCTGAATCACATGCTAACTCTATTCTTACTTTTTAAGGAGCCACCGTACTGTTTTCTGTAGTGGCTGTACTAATACGTTCCCACCAGCAGTGAACGAGGGTTCCTTTTTCTCTACAACCTCTCTAGCACTTGTCATTACTTGTCTTGATCATCGCCATTACTCAGCACGTCTTAAAGATTTGCAGCCAAACCTGAATAAGACTTTGATATATAGGAAAGTGATGTGATGTTTTTTATCCTGTAAAACGAAGCCTTTAAAAGTCAGTAAGATTCTTTCATTTCATATTGCATGCAAAACAGATGCACTATTCTTACTGTAAAAGTATGCAGTCTCCTTCCTTGTTGTTGCACTAGATGCACTGATGTCATTTCACTTCAGAAACAGCTATCATCTGCCACAAGACTCTTAGGAAACACAAAGGTAAAGATGAAAAAAGTAGGTTTTGTCATGTCTTTTGAGTAATGTAACCTCATCTCTGCAATTTATAGAGGGATTGAGTTGTAGCTTTACTTGCTACTATTTTTAAATCTACATATCCCATCATTTAAAACATGTTTTAAACAAATCAAGCAATGATGTCTAGAGTAATTAGCCCAGGATTTTATTTTCTTGAATTCTCTTGGCTGTACATACTCAACTTCTCCTCTTTTACATTTCCCAGATACTGTCGATTTCCCAGTTATAAGCTTTATATCATTCATGTTTATTTTAGCTTGTTTGCACGAAAGCTGATACCATACAGTGATGAGAATCACGTTCTGAGCCTAAATGCTTAACATTTAACAGGGATTTTTAACTAAGAAACACAATGAAGCCAAGTGTAAAATAACCTGTCATTTCTAGATGATTTGCTTTGTTTTATTAAAGGTCAGGAAGGCCAAAATTACGTTTTCAAAAAGATTCCCATAGGGCTGTTTTTACAGATTGATAAAGTAGAAAATTTTTAAAATGATGATAGTATAAAAATAAAAGTACTGTTAAATTAATGCATCTTGTGTTTTTTATTTATTAAACTACTGTCCTTTTCTCACTCTAGGTGGACAGTGGTTATAAAATTACGTGACAGCTTATAGACAGATGTGAAAGGGAGCATTTTTGTGATGTAAAGATGTTAACAGCAAAATGCAAGTTAAGAAAGTTAAAAATTGTATTGTTTTAAATCTTTTCCTCCTAGAGTGATTGATTTAAATTTGCAAACAAGGTTTAAACTCAAGACACAAAGAGAACAATCGATGAGTGCAGTCCACACTGGTATATGGAAAGCAAATGTGTAAAATTCATTTACCACATAATTTTATCTATATAATAATACCAAAACCACCTAGGTAACTCAGTTCTTGAGTCAAAATTCAGCTGGTGGGATTACTGGAATCATAAAATCTTTTATTAAATTTCTCACTGAAGTCTGAGGAAGCTAATAATCTCCTCCTAATGCATATTTTGCTTGCGTGTCCTATTACGAAAGTATTTGTCCTGGTGTAACCTCCTAGTTCAAACCAAGCCTCCTTCCAGCACATGTTAATTCACATAGACACAAACACTGCAGCCTACTACTGCCAAATTTCTTTGCAATGAACAGTGTATTCTGCTCGAAGGGGTAAAAACGAGGAGGCAGCCTCTTGTGTTGTAACAGCTATCTCTGAGTCAATAGAAGGAATTGCTTCCCAATACAATATAGAATTACTATAGATTACTGTAGTATTTGGGCTTTAGTGCTGAGATAAAATTGTTTCCTCTATTGCATGACCATGATCTTGGAGGTTTTCATTTTATTCCAATAATGGAGATGATTGATTACATACTAAGGCAGGTAAATCACGAAGTAGAATCTTCAGCAGTGCTGGGCAGGCCATAACTAATGTCATAGTTGAGGAATGCATTAACCACAATTCCAATGAATAAAATCCAACACAAGGTCATATAATTTGGTAACAGTGGGAATAAGGGCTTTACTCAGAATACGATAATGCAACAAGAACAAATGCTCTTGTCCCACATTGTAAAAATGAAGCCCAGGTACTATTCATTGAGGTCTATGGTCTTTTATCGCTGGAGACAGCACCCTCAGCCCATGAACACTGGGTATCAGTGAGAGAAATGAAATCTTGTCAGCTAAGAGAAATATTTATATTCATCTGAGGATGAGAGAGCTGTGGGACAGCATCACTGTAGTATCAATTATAATGACGAACATGTGGTTTCTTAACATTTTTTACTTAAAACATGAAAAGGGATTGTGATTCAGTGCAGTGCGTGAATAGCCTATAGCTTCAGCTTTGAAGTGAACGACCCATTTTTCCTTTATGTGTACCCACTCAAATTAGGTAGCACCTTGCTTAAAATGTTGATAAATTTGAGATCAGAACAAGTGCACATAAAAGTTGAACAGAGACTATAACTTCACCCTTTAAATGTACAGAACGGGAAAGAATGATCACTTAATGTTAAACTTGACAGGTAATAACCAAATCTTTCTACCTTCATGAACTTGTAATAAAAGAGTCAGCAGATGATAGAAGATTTGAGATATTGCTAAGAAACAACCTTAAGCACTAGCAAAATGGAGGGAAGGAGGGGGGGCGGAGAGAGAAAGAGACATTTCTTTAGGATTTTCCAAAGAATTCCAGTAAAGCAAGTAAAAATCTTGTTAAAGAATATGATTTGGTTATTATCAACTCCATCCCAGTTGGTATCCAGTCACCCCACACTAAAAGGTTCCATAGGAAGGAAGCTTAGGAATTTGAACCAATTGAACCTGCCAAAGTAAGTTAGAGGACAGAGGAATTTTTTAATGTGATAATCTCAATATACAGAATACAATTGTCCTACTTTGCTGTTAAGAATCAGGATTATTTTGATGGAAGTAGAAAATATCAGAATCAAGGAACCTAGAATTTCCAACTTCTGCTTCTGCCCCCCACCTCTTAAGAAACCTGTACCCAGAGGTGGGGGAAAATTCTATACTTAAACATGCCTTAATTCCTGTTGGCTGTCCCCCAGTGTTCTGTCACAAAAGCTCCCTGAACATCTGAACTGAGCATTGGCTCAAACTCATGGCTCAAGAAGAGTCTCTGGATCCATTTGTCTTCACCTTAGCTGCAGCTGTCCACCAGAACCAGAGCTGGTGCTCTCAAGGGAAAGAGGCATTGGAAGTCATTGCATGGTGCCTCCATCAAGTAGGAAGCTGGAGCATTTGACTCCATCAGTGTTTCCCTCCAACCAAATTAGCTCCACCTTTTCCTTGAATAGAGCAAGAGTGTTGGGGGAGGCTTAGAGGTCCCTTCCTGTCCAACGGATGATGGTTTCACATAGAAGACATGGTTAATTAAGTTCCATGGACAGCTATATTCTATGAAAACCAGAAAAGAAAAAGGTTAGGAGACATGGTTCTTATTCCTAATGAAAAATGAAAATCAGCTCTAGCAGGAAAATGAACTCTAGTCATGATATAATAGAATAAGAGTTTTATGTGTTTATAACCAACTTACATGGGAAATCTAGAGGAAATCATTGTTTCTGCTATAAGTGTAAGGGTGATTAGAAATGGCTAAAGCAAAGACATTTGAACAAGGTATTGAAAGACAAAGAGTAATTTTAGAAAATTACTAAAATGACAAGCTGTGTTCTATGGAAAAGGGAAGGAGACAGAGAATGCAACAAATGCTAAAGCAAGGAGATATGAAATAACACGGCATGTGTGGTGAGTGCTCTGGCTGGAGGTCTGAGATGTAAGGAGGGAGGCTAATGTCTGGAAATGACCCAAGAAAGGTGAGTTGTTACCAACTCAGGAAGTGCTTTGAGGGTTCTTCCAAGCAATTAAGAGTTTTATCTTTGATGATGATGGGAAGCATGGAAGGTATTGAAGAAGAAAAATAATATGATTAGGCTTGGGTTTACCAGAGATTATTCCTGCAACACTGTGAAAGATGGATTGGAGGTGAAAGATAAAGGTGGAAAAAACAGTTAGGAGGATAATGCAGCCACTGAGGCTAAAAACTGGGAGAGTGGTAACAGTGTTGGATCCAACGCTGACTATTCAGTAGACAGTGACTACCTAAAAGTAGGGGCACCAACAATATTTTTGGAATAATTTGACATTCATAGAGTCCAAAAAAGATATTAAAGTTGTCTTGAAGGCAAAATTCCCAATTTTGTTGGGCTTCGTTATATTTACTATGAATTTTTTAAACATATGGGTGTTTAGTGGGACCATGGCTGCACCACTGTCTTCTCTGTGCTTAGGGTTTTCAAAGGTTCTTATTATTGATGAAATCTGTTGCTTAGGCAATGTAATGTACTGGTGCCATCAAATGAGATGAGAAACACAAGGATAGAGAAGATTTCAGAGGGAAATTTTAGTTGGGGGATTTTAGAGGTTGAGGCGACAGAAGGACTTCAAGTGGAGATGTCCACTCAGACCAGGCACCTAGGAGTGGAGGCTGGTCTCCGAGACAGATGATCCTGCCTGACACCCAGAGTACATTAGCAGAGTACCTTCATGCACACTAGTGTTCATAACTGACACATATATGAAATAAAAGTTAATGATGAAAATACAGTGACAAAAAAACAAACAAGGGGAAGGCTTTAATTTTATTGTTTAATGGCATTTTTACTTGTTTTGTTTTAATATTTAGTTTGAGAAGGCTAGGATTTTATGGGCTGTTGCAGATTGGCCAGTTGTTCAAAGGGGTACCACTCACAGTTTCTTAGTCATTTTTTTAAACTAAATTTATTGGAGTGACATTGGTTAATAAAATTATATAGGTTTCAAGGGCACAATTCTATGAAATATCATCTGTATTTCATATTGTGTGACCACCACCTGAAGTCAATACTTCTTCTATCACCATATATTTGACTTTTTTACCCTTTACTAAATCTCCACCCCCTTCTCTCCAGTGACAACTATGCTGTTGTCTGTGTCTATGAGTTTTTGTTTGTTTGTTTTTATTGTTTGTTCATTTGTTGCTTTCAGTTTTATATCTTACATATCAGTGAAATCATATGGTCTTAAATTTTTCCATGACTTACTTTGCTTAACATGTTATTCTCAAAGTTCATCCACGATATGGAAAATGGCAGCATTTCATCTTTCCTTATGATTGAGTAGTATTCCACTGTATGTATGCACAACATCTTCTTCATCCAATCATCAGTCAAAAGGCACTTTGGTTGCTTCCATTTCTTGGCCACTGTGAATAATGGCTGCAATGGACTCAGGGGTGCATTTGCTAATAGATGTTTTCAATTTTTTGATAGATATCCAGAAGAGGGGTTGCTGGGTCATATGGTAATTCTATTCTTAATTTTTTGTGAAACCTCCATACTGTTTTTCCATATGGCAGTACCAGCAGTGAATGAGGGTTTACTTTTCTCCACAACCTCTCCAATGTTTGTTATTACTTGTCTTGTTGATAGTAGCCATTGTAGTTTTGATTTGCATTTCCCTAATGGCTAAAGAAGTTGAGCATCTTTTCATATATCTGTTGGCTGCTTTTACTTCTTCTTGGGAGAAGTGTCTATTCAGGTCCTCTGCATATTTTTTAATTGGATTGTTTGTTTAGTGTTGAGTTGTATGAGTTCTTTATATATTTTGGATGTTAAATACTGTCAGAGTTGTTGTTTGAAACTATCTTCTTCCATTCAGCTGGTTGCCTTTTTGTTTTGTTGGTGGTTTATTTTGCTGTGCAGAAGCTTTTTAGTTTGTTACAATCCCCTTCATTTATTTTTGCCTTTATGTTGCTTTCCTTTGTGGTCAAATTTATAAACTATCTTCTAAGACCAAGGTCCATAAGTCTAGTATCTATGTTTTCTTCTATTTATATTTAGGTCTATTT
>PVJI01034347.1:0-10534 GCA_004026765.1 Micronycteris hirsuta | reverse complement strand
TGGAGTTTTAGAAATTGTTCATAAACTTTGGTAGTTCATTCATATTTGAGAGTAAGCAATTAAGAAACATTTGGAAGTTGTATGGCCAATCTTGTGTGTGGATAGGTTTTGCTGTGAAATGGTTTTTCTAGTAGGAGACACTTAAATGTCACTTTATGTAACTCTTTTCTCTGGTGTGGTCCAGGTTCTTCAGAAATGTATCTTTTTAATCTCTTGTCTTGAGATTATAAAAATATCTGCTATATTTAAAATTAATATTTTATTTTCAGTCTACCACACCCTTTTTCTTCTGTTTCTGTGCCTAGTGTTCTCAAGTTCAGATATTTTCTGATTCTACATTTCTAGATTTTCCCATCTCCTTCAAAAGCAGCATTTGCCAGGTTGAGATAGGAGAAAAGATTTGTGCTCCAAGTGCTCAGTCTGTAGGTGTTTCAGCTCTTGCTTTCCTGCAGATTCCTGACGCCTAGTGTTTCCATCTGTGGAGATTCCTGGGTATTTGCAGAGCAAATGGGTTTGCTTCTTGGTCACATCTTCATTTACCTTCCATTTTTCATATATATTCAGTTTAAACTTTTTAGTCTTTTATTTTCATGTATGTTATGTTTTGGCCAACTACTGACTTTTTTGAAGATAAAATTAGTACCTCCTATTCTAGCTCTAGTTGATTTGTTATTTTGATCTGCATTTTTAATATCTAAAAATGAAATACAGTTTTAACCTTTTATCTTACAGCTGAAATTCTACTTTAGAACTATTTAATGGTCTAACAATATTTCTAAATAAATAGTGTGATTTTTTTTCTATGAAAATCTGTTGATTTTAGCAAATAATTTAGAAGTTACATAAGAATATGGAAGTAAAACAGGTTTTATTCACATCAGAACAAAAACAGGTTTTGAAAAATTTATTGTTGTTGACAATAAAAACAATTTTAATCACATGATTTGTTCTTAAAAATCTACTAAAAAATTAAAAGGCAGGTAAGTTTGGATATCATTTAGGCAAAACCACTCCCTTAGATGTGGTAATTCTTAAAGTGTAGTCTTATCAACTCCACATTTCCGTGGTGCTATGAGCAAGGCTGTGAATTATAGGGATCTGGATAATGTACTTGTCCCCTTGTGCAGCTTGGTATTTTGCTTGTAATTTATGGTGACATAAAGGGCACATATGAGTGATCGAAAAAGTCAAGAAAGATATATTGGGGAAATCAGAGCAATGAGGGAGGGAACATTGGTACTTTCTAGGGTCAGGTGTGTACAGAAGACGTGCAGAAAGACCTCGAGACCTAACATGAACAATCTAGCCACTGTCTAATGAGCTTCCAAATTTCTATTTCCACATTTTAACTACTACTACCATCTAAGCTTAGAATGCTTGGATAGAACTTTTGGGGATTTTCAACTACTTGAATCTAAAGACCAAATCACATTTTATGCTATTTATATAGTAATTATATTTTTCATATATTGCCCAAATGGATTGTGAACTGGTTTTGTATCCCAGCATATAGCAATGTGCTAGAATATGTCAGCTGTTTCATAAGTCCTCGAATTGGATTGAACGTCATGATTAACAAAGCCTAGAGCAAATTGCCAATGAACTTAACTTTTAAGGTCATCATTATTATGCCATGTTTGGAAACATTTGCATTGTTTTAATATTTTTTCTTTTGAATGTAAAGGCTAGACAGAAAGAATTATGTCTCATATGTTGATGGTATTATTTTCACTCTAATTTCTCTTTTGGCACTTCCTATGTCTTATTCATAGAAAATTCTAAGACACTTCCTATGTCTTATTCATAGAAAATTCAACACACCACTGCTGACTGAATGAACTGCAAAGAGGTGCACCTAGGTTGAGGCCAATAGAGTAAGAGAAATGCATACTGATAATGAAATGAAAAAAAAGAGAAATGTGTCCTGATTTTCTTGGAGAATCATTACAGAACACAGTAATCATACACTAAAAGTTTTGATGTGCTTATACTTTAGAAACATTTGTGAGATGTCAATCTACTTTGTAGAGCAGGTATTATCACTCACATTATGTAAGGAAACACAGAGAAGTTAACTGTTTAAAAGTCATCCTGCCACAAAATGACAACTCTATTATTATAATTATTTTGTTATTATTAATTAATAGTCTTGTCATTATCATAACATTATTTTTGGTGATGGTGAGGGTAGATATGGCTGTCAAATATTACTAAATAAAAACTATATAAAAGAGGGCATTTCTATACTCTGGTTTCTCTTCAGATTATATAAATCTTTCACCTTTTTAATAAAAGACAGCATTTCCTGGTAGATCAATTTCTTTTAGCATCATGCATAAAGCAAAGATTATAAGGGAGCCATGTGTTGGTTTAGGAGCAAGAAAACACCCCTTCTAACTTAAAAAAATAAAAGATGAAATAAAAAGAATAACTATCACAAGATATTAATTTTTATTAATTTCATTAGTGATCAATTTCTTAAGGAATGTAAATAAAAGAGAATGTTTACTTTCAGTATATATGAGTTTGGAACAATCATTTGTACGGATAGATTTAAAATAGTCAAAGTTTGAATATAATGATGAAAGACCTAGTTCAGGGGTGGCAAACTCATTTTCACTTTGGGCCACATCAGCCTAGTGGTTGCCTTCAAAGGGCCAAATGTAACTCTAGGACTATATAAATGTAACTGCTCCTTAACAGTTAAACGAGAGCTCTGCACTGCCACTGGGTGGAAAGCCGGTGCCAGGCCAGATAAAACAGGGTGGAGGGCCGGATTCTGCCTGTGGGCCTTGTGTTTGCCACCTGTGACTTAGTTGATGAATTCTTATGGTGACCAAAACAACAGAGGAAATATTTACCCTATAATTTATCTGATTAAAAATGTTTTCTGTTACCAGATTAGCTTAAGTAATTATACTACCACATATATTGTTTTTATATATTTAATTTCAAAGACATAAAGCATGAGATCTCATGCATATGTTTCTTTCTTTTTATTGAGGATTTTACTCAAGTTATAAAATATTAGTTTTTGAAGTTTTTAACTTCTCTGTTTTGGAATTAAACATGATACAAGTTAAGTTTTTTGTGGCATACCTAGTTTCTCTTAAAAACATTTTGCTTTGTCCTATTTTTCCTTTCAGCACAAATACATTACAACTGGATGTAAGGATAGAAAACTGGTATGCATTATGTCCATATTTTCATTGCTAGGTCCTGAAAAAATCAATTAAATTTAAAACAATAAAATGAACCAAACCAACATCAGTGTGACTGGTATCACTAGTTCCCATAATCAATATTACTGAGAAATATTTATCAACACAAATCGCTTTAATCCCAGGAGCCAATATGATACAATGGTTGCTTTTAATAAATGCAATAATTTTGTATTCGAGGTTACCATTCAACTAGGGTTTATCTGTTATCATTGTCATCTTAGTAATTATATATAATAAGCATTCAATGTATGTTAAACCTCTATTCTTAATGTATGTTACTTCAGTTAATACAGGTAATGGCCCTATGAGGTAGGTATTACTTCTATCAGCTAGATAAGGACGATATGGGGTGGAGAGCGGTTGATACGGTTCAGGGTCATGTGGAGAGTAGTAGCAAAACAGAAGTCAAATCCAGGTATGATTTGAGAAATTGTACTTCTGTTTTCAGAGATGGCTAAAAAAAAGGTTAAAAATTGAAGTGGACATTGCCATAGAGTTGATAATAGCAATCTGTAATGACAGATTATTTCTTAGAATGGCAATAGGACACAGTGAAGTCTTGATGAGGCACTGACTTGTGCTTTCTTTTTTTAAGAAATCTATCTATCACAAATCTTAAATATAGCAGAGTGGATAAGTATATGTATTAGGAAATATAGTCCCTTGTAGCACTTCTGTAAGTCACAATTATGCATATAGCATTTTATTTATACCATATTATTTATGAGGATTAAAACCTTATATAGAAATTTGAATACCCAATTTTCTTGGTAATTAGTTTTCTTCTCAAATTATAAGTAATTTTGGAGAGTTTTATCTTTTCAATTTACTTTAAATCATTCCTTCAAGGACTTCCTGACATAGATTGTAATACCATAAAGTTAAAATAGACCAAACTAGAGTCAACTATCAAAGTATTACTTTTAAAATTTGAATAGAGATATATTCATTTTGAAAAGAATGTTTATATTTATATACAGAGCAGATACAAATCAACCTATTTTAATGGATAATTTCTTACTCCACAAAAAGTTAGAATGATCTATGAGGTTAAATTTTCTATGTGTAATGATAGTTTAATTAATTTTTTATTACAAATATACATTCATACATTTAATTTATTTGTGTTTTTAATATTTTATTTATTTATTTTTAGAGAGAAGGGAAGGGAGGGAGAAAGAGGGAGAGAAACATCAATGTGTGGTTGTTTCCCACTGGGAACCTGGCCTGCAACCCAGGCATGTGCCCTGAGTGGGAATCGAACTGGCGACCCCTTGGTTCGCAGGCACGAGCTCAATCCACTGAGCTACACCAGCCAGGGCTAGTTTTTTTAATTCATTAATGTTAAAGTTAAAATCCACAGATAAATATATGTGTTTGTGTGTCTGATTGTAGTCTGTGGTTCTCCTGGCCAAACCAATGTTTTGTTAATTAAAAATGTGTTTATATTAGTATTTCACTGATATATATCACTGCTTTTTATGAAAGTTTTTGCATTTTTACTACAAATTGCCCAATATTTTCTACTGATTTTTCTTAAGTTTGCAAACAGGCTGTTCTTCTTCTACTATGTTCTTCATTTTTACTTCCTTTCTAGATGGATACTGACCATTAGTTACTTTAGACAAAATCTTTGAAATATAGGAAAATTGAATTAACTCAGAAATGTGAAAGTGATACCACTTCTATAAATGAGCCAGTTATGAATTTAGTCTCTGCTCTGTGATCCTGGAGCTTGACCCTGTAAATATTTCTCATCTGCCAGCTGTCATGAATCTAAGCTTTGTCAATAGAATGCACTGGAGAGACAGTGGTGGAAGAAGAAATCTCTCTTCTAGAATCAGGGGAGTTCTCATAGGATCCTAAGGTACATACAGTTTTTAAAAAAATATTTATTTATTTTCATTTTATTTTTTTATTGTTGTTCAGTTTATTTATTGTTTATTTTTTGTAGTTGTCCCACATTTTTCCCTGTAGTTTTTTTATGTCTAGCTGTTGCAAAACAACCAGCATCTGTGGCATTGGGCTAGTGCCGCACATGGCCGAACAGTCAGACAGGCAGCTCCTCCAAGCAGCCTATGCCAGCGCTCAGTCAGCAGCTCTGCAGCCTCAGTGAATCCCTCTGGTCATCAGAGTCACTGCTATTTATCGTACAATGATATCTGAATCTCGGGCCATGGAAATGACGGGTAAGGAAGGAATTCTTCCATGTGTATTGCTTTCCTTGGTCACTCGGTCTCAGCCTTAGGGGTAGTAGCTGTACCCTATATCTGCTATTTGTATGTCCTTTGGAGTTCTCTTTCATCATTCCTAGCCAATATTCTGTTTCTGCAATTACCTGTTATAGTTTGTAACTTTTTTACATTTAAACTTTCCTTCTTCAAATTATTGCATGGTTTCTGTCTCCTGGTTGCACTCTCATTAATCTAATCAACAAAAACAATTCTGTATGCTGTCCATTCTTAGTGGGATCAAATATTCTTCCATGGATATTGTTGAAGAGGTATCAGTGTGGAAAATATGCCTAAAATATCTGTGGAGTAGACAGAAATCCAGGAACCACCAATAGAGTCAATTATTTATAATACAACTTCCTCATAATACTTAGTTTGCTGTGACATTGACACATGGCTAATAGTGTTAGAGTAGGCTATTAGTCAGATATTAACAAGGAAAGAAGGTGCAAATAGAACAAAACATCTGACTAAGCAGGTGCATAGACTTGTGGTTAGCCAGCTGGGGAGTAATTGACATAGTTCCACCAGTTTAACAAACCCAAGGAAAAATCACAGATATCCTGAGACTGGGGAGAAAGAGGTAGAGAGAAATTCCTGTAATTAGCACTTGCGCAGACCCTACACAAGTCACCTCAGTGACATCTCCTCAATTATATCCTGGTTATAATAAATTAGCATTGCAGTTTTGACCTCTTTTATGGGGAAACTTAGAGAATTGTAAATAGAACCCAAATGGCAAGAGATCATCCAAAGGAAATCAAAAGATAAGATTAGATAGTTTAAAAATAATCCCATTCTTTTCGGTGATTGGTAGTAAAACAAAATGAGGCAAAACAATAAAAAACAAACAAACAAACAAACAAACAAAAAAAACCTGCTCTTTTCTCCAGCCTGAGAGAATACAAGAAAGCTCACACAAAGATCTTGGAGCAGTTACTCTTTCAGTCTGTCCACTCCCTTTCCTCCTCTGAGAGTGTGCTTTCGCTTTAATAAATCTTGCCACTGTCACTTGAACTCCTCCTGTGTTTGTGTGTCCCTGAATTCTTTTCTGGGACACCTCAAAGAACCTTCTCCATCCGGTGACTGTAGGGCACCAGAAAGTATTTAATTAGTGGAGATAACTGGCTTAGGCAAAAAAATGAATGCAAATCAGCACAACAAGGTCACCTTAAACATATAAACGTGGCAAATTCCATGTCAATGTCATTATCACATTGAAGTGAATAAAGTTAATGCATGATTGTGCAAGGGAAGTAGTCATTCCCAGGCAATTTTATATTCCTGTAGTAAGTAATGCGTGAGTCCAGTGCAGACTTAAAAGTTTTAAAGCAGAATACATGTCAACTTGAAAAGTACTTCAGATATTTCCACTTTAAAAATGTGTATTAAGTTAGAAGTCAATGGAATCTTAAGTAGGAGAAAGTAAATACTAATCAAGGGAGTGATTTCATCATCTATGCATTCCTCATAAATAGCATGAGTCCTTAGGCATTTTGGGCACTCAATAAAAATGTGTTGAATAAATGAGTAGATTTAGATAATATGGGGTTAGGATTTTACTTTCCCGTTTATAAAGTAAAATATTAAATGATTTAATAATGTAAGAAAGAGATTAAAATATAATGTTAAGTACTTATCGTGGCAAACTAATCTTTGCTCATAAAATACAGTCTGAATTGTAGGCAATACTGTTAGGTAGTAGCTGCTCTATGGCAACATGGAGGGAGAAGAGAAGATAGTAGCTTGTTTCTAAATATTGTAAAATATTTATAGATTTTGTAACATTGGAAAGGCACCATTATTATTACAATCCACCTCTTAAATTGCTATGAATGGGTCAAATTTTTACATTTGTCTTTCACGTATTCTTTCTAGACAAACAGTTGCATTCACATAGATACAAATAAAATTCTTGCCTTCCTTGAAATCAGTATAGTGGGATTGAAAAGAAATATTATAGCAGGTGCTAAACATGTGAGTTCTCTTCCCTAGTCCTCCAAATTCCCCATCAATACTGCACCACACTATTTCATTTCTGGAATCTAGGACAAAGTAAGATAAAAATTGTACAAGGGAGGGGGCCCCAAAACAGAATTTATTTATAAAAAGTTGTGTATTTATTCTTACATGTTTAAACTTCAATTATCTTCAAAGTACTCTCCATTTGATGCAATATACCCATCAAAACATTTTCCCACTGTTCTAAACAGTTTTTGAACTTGACAATTTTGATGTTTTTTAGTGCTTCTGCTGGCTTTTTTTCCCCCTTTCCGCCTCTTACACATTGGCAAAACTATTCCATTTGAGGGCTTTTTTCATCCATGGAAACAAAAATAAGTTGCTAGGGGTGAGATGTGTGAATACAGAGTGTAGGGCACAGGAGTCATGCCATTTTGTATCAAAAACCGCTAAACACTCAGTGCAGTGTGGGCAGGTGCACTCTTAAATCACCCATCATGAAATGGGCAAACACATTGAAAGAGTCTTCAAAAATTTCACCAAAGCTGAACACAGCCTCTCACAACAACACCAGATGGTGTACTGATACAGGTGGGTTACTGGAACAGTCATCTAGTGGGGAAAGCCTGTACTGCAAGGGACTCACCCTCCAGAAGATAATTCCTCTTCTTTTTAGGACTTCCCCTCCCCCAGTAAGTCTTAATTTCTTCATTTGTAGGTGATAATGATAATTTATTTTGTCTAATGTCACAAGGTGGTTTTGAGAATCCAATGAGATAAGGTAAGTAGACATATTGCCTATCTGGCAATACTGGGTACTATAAATGTGTGTTGGACATTATTATATAGTAAGCAAAAGGAAAACTTTGAAATCAATCCATCATAGGTTAAAAAACACAATCTGTCCTTTACTACTGAAATACTTTGGGTAAAGTACTTAATCTCCCTCATTTCATTTTTTCCTCATCTCTAAAATGGGATACAAATGCTTAATGTATAGAGTTGTGAAATATAGATAGAATGAGCATGCTCAGCACACAGTATACAGGACATAGTAAAGCCCCATTTTAATACTATCTCACTGTATAATGAGTCAGTTACTATGCATACTGATGACAAGCTAGACTAATTATACACACCAAATTGAAATTTTGATACAAGTGCTTTAGGCTCCTGTCACCTAATTATTTTTCTGAAATCTTCGGATGTAGATAAGATGAATCAGTCTAAGATGATAACATGATGCAGAATGAATGATTTAGAACTCGAATTGACTTAGTAGTTCTCAATTTTCATATACATAATAATCACCCGAGGCAGTTTGTTTAAAATGCAATTCTTAGATTTGAGTGCCAGAGATTTGATTTGGTAAGTCTGATGTGTGTCATCCTGGGAATGAATGCCTACAGGCGCCTTGGGTAGTTCTGATGTGAGTGGTTCTACTTTGAGAACTACTGCTCTAGTGTATGTCGTGTTCAGGGAGATGATGCTGGTTACACCTGATTGCACTTTTTTATTTATATGTATTCCAGCATGCTCTGTGATTTCTACTTTTTATCTTAAGAGATTTTTCCTTTGTTGTATTGTTAAGATAAAAAGAACATTTTGGATTCAATTATATATATGATACACTTAAAAAACTGTTTCATAAAAGCAATTCCAAATATCATAATATACAACGTAGCCCAACTGATGTGGTTCAGTTGGTTGCTCATTGTCGTGTAAAGCAGGTCTCCAGTTTGGTTCCTCCTGGGGACACATGCCTGAGGTGCAGCCTGTTCCCCGATTGGGCAAATGGAAGAGGTAATGATCAAAGCTTTTCTCACACTTGATGTTTCTCTCCCTTTCTCTCTCCCTCCCTTCCTCTTGCTCTAAGAATAAATAAATAAAATTATTAAAAAATATAATACATAACATTGAGAAAGCCTTCAAGATCAAAAAATTCTTGCCCTGTCTGGTATGGCTCAGTGGATTGAGCATTGGCTGGCAAACCAAAGGGTCACTGGTTTGATTCCCAATCAGGGTAAATGCCTGGGTTTCAGGCAAGGTCCCTAGTAGGGGACACAAAAGAGGAAATTACATATTGATGTTTCTCTCCCTCTCTCCCTCCCTTCCTTTCTGTCTCAAAATAAATAAATAAACAAACAAATATTTAAAGAAATAAATCGGGAATACATAATTGCATATATATATATATATATATATATATATATATACACACACACACACATATATATATATAATCTTTGCATTTTTAATTTTTCTAGTTTGTAATGTTGATTTATTTTCCAATTGTGTTTGACTGTTTTTAGGGGGTGGTCATGGAAACAGAAAATGGAAAATAATTAGTTTTGCATGTTTTCCATAGGTAATACAAAATTCTTGATGGTATTTCTAGTGTTTGTTTTATTTGCTCATTTTTTAATTGTTTTCACAATATATTCTGAGAATTTTCCAAGAATCATACTAATTGCATTGATTTGTGTGTGGTTCATGTTGTCTTAGCATGAATATCTATATTAATCAAATATATTTTTCCAAATCATAAAAAGCTTATCAAATAAAAAACAGTTATGTATTTAAATTTGTCTATATGAACACAACAACCTCACACTTAGATTTACTGGAAGACTTTGAACATTTATGTGCCATTTAAATTCTGTAACAATTTCTGAAATGGATACTATTATAATTGTATATTATGGATGAGGAACTGAGGTTCAGAATAGCATGCCTGAGGTTAGACACCTTGAAGTGGTAGCCTGGGATTCAATGAGTTTATCAGATTCTAGAATTTTAAAATTTAAGTAATACATGAATATTTTTAATTTGCTCGCAGAAACAAGACTAATGTTAAAAAAGTGAATAGTCTTGTAACAGAGTGAAATTCTCAGTTTTTCTGACTTCATCTTGTTCAAGCCTGTGTTATTCCCATAGCCTTCAGGCTGATAGCTCCTGTTTAGTCTTACTTGTAGATGTGCTGATCCTAAGAGGGATTCTGCTAGCTGCTTGAGTTTTAAAAAAACAGCCTCTCTTATTTCCCCTTATTTTGGCATAAAAGAAACCTAACCTCTGTACTTTCCTAAAATGGATTTGAGGATTAGGTTTCTCATG
>PVJI01034346.1:0-10528 GCA_004026765.1 Micronycteris hirsuta | reverse complement strand
CCTCCCATGTTTGATCTTCGTGGGCCTCTTCCAGGAAAGGAAACATTTTTATTGTGCCCCGCAGAGGTGCTTTGCCTCAGCCCGAATTCCATTTCTGTCTTTTCTCCTTCCAATTGATCAGGATTCCTTCCAAGACCTCTGAAGACACTCCCTCGAGAGTTCCGGCAGTGTTCCTCTCTGAAAACCAGGAAGGAAAGATGCTTTATCTTAAGGACTTAATTACTCCCTCCTCCAGGGTCTTCGAGTCTACCAAGATGTCAGAAAGTTGCATTTATATTTCTTTGCCTTCACAAGGGCATTTGGCCACTAAATGACTCAGGCTAGGACAACCAGAGCAATGTGGAGACACCTCCAACCCTGAGAATCTGAGAAGTCTGGAGGTGCTGCTGGATCGGTGCCCCTATCCTGGGCTTGTCTCACCTATTCATTGCCATAGGAATCACAATAAAAGCCCTCTTTGACAGTTCCTTCCTCTCCCTCTGCCTCCTGATCAGCCCTGGCACTTCCTCACGTGCAACCCCACCCCCAATGCATGACACATACCCTCTCCTCTTGGCAACTGTGAATAATAAGCTCTTTTCAATGGCCATCATGTACTGATCTGTTGCCCTTAGTATACTTCAACTTCCTTATGAATATTTTTTTGAAAGAGCTAGAAAAATTTTCATCCCCACTACCAGTGTTGGGGGTGAAACTTCAAGAAAGTGAAGCTAACTGCCTCACTTCAGGGTCCCCAAGTGCACCCTAGTACCTAGATCTGACCTCTGCTGTTGGACTTGTTCTAGAAAGGTAGCCACGGTTTCTCCTTTTTCTTTCTCATCCTTGATTATCTTCAACAAGGGTGAGAATTTAGCCTGCCTTGTTTGTGATCAAATCCAAGACTGATGAGTGATTTTTGGTACTCAACTCTCTGACACCGACTTAACTCAATTACTTCTGATTTTTAAACTTGGCTTGTGTATTGTCCTGGTGGGCGGAACATTTCAGCAGTCTACCCAATCTGAATACAAAGTAGTCTTTCCTCTTTATGGACCCATTTTATAAACTGTTGTTACTCTGCAACTTGCTTTATCTTCTCTCCTGGGCAAGAAGGAAGTGAGAGTTTCTGGCTTCAGAGCAGAAATCCTAGTGGCATTGAGTCAGCAAATAATCCCTAAAGCTGAACTCCATGAACTCACACAGATAATGCATTTCTCTCCTTCAATGGTCATCATCCTTGCACTATCTTAGTGGTGTGCCCTGGTCATGATTCAACATGTTGGTTGATTATTGTTATGTAAAAATGCCAGGGAACAGGTTCCAAATTTTTAAAAAAAGGTAAAAACCTCAGTAATCTGCCTGATAAAAAGTTCAAAATAATGGTCATGAAGATGCTCACTGAACTCAGAAGACTGAATGAACATAATGAAAACTTCAGCAAAGAGATAGAAAATATAAGAAAGTATGAAACATAAGTTATAGACCTGAAGAATACAGTAGCTGAACTGAACAGTCCACTCAGGGGTTCAACAGCAGACTAGACAAAGGAGAAAATGGATCAGTGACCTGGAATACAGGTCACCCAAATAGAGCAGGAAAAATAAAAGTATTTTAAAAAATGAAGATATGACAAAAAAACTCACAACTATCAACAACTGAACTAAAACAAAAACAAGCTAAGCAAACAACTAGAACAAGAACAGAATCACAGAAATGGAGATCACATGGAAGGTTATCAGTGGCGGGGGAGGGAGAATGGGGGAAAAGGTACAGGGAATAGGAAGCATGACTGGTAGGTACAAAATAGGAAGGGGGAGGTTAACAGTAGTATAGAAAATGGAGAAGCCAAAGAACTTATATGTATGACCCATGGACATGAACTAAGGTGGGGGAATGCTGCAGGAGGGGCAGTGCAGGGCAGAGGGGAATAAAGGGGAGAAAAAAATGGGACAACTGTAATAGCATAATCAATAAAATATACCTAAAAAAGAAAGAACATAAAAAGTGAAGATAGCTTAAGGGACCTAAAGGATAAGATCAGGTGGAATAACATTAGCATCATAGGAATTCTGGAGGAAGATGAGAGAGGGAAAAGGGAAGAAAACTTACCTGAGAAATAATGACTGCAACCGTCTCCAACGTGGGGAAGGAAATAGATACTCATCTCCAGGAAGCACAGAGATTCTTAAGATGAACCTAAAGACATCCACACCAAACACATTATAATTAAAATGTCAAAAGTTAAAGATAAAGAGGCTATTTTAAAGGCAGCAAGAAAAAACAACTAGTTATGTACAAGGGAACCTGCATAAGATGATCAGCTGATTTTTCAGCAGAAACTTTGCAGGCCAGAAGGGAGTAGCATAACATAGTTAAAGTGCTGAAAGGAAAAAACTTCCAACCAATAACACTTGGCAAGTTATCATAGAGAACTGAGAGTGTTGGTTGTCCAGAGAAGCAAAAGCTAAAAGAATTCATTACCATTAAACTGGTCTTATAATAAAAAGGTAGTAACTAGTGATAATAAAACATATGAAAGTAAAAATCTCAGTTAGAGGTTTCTGGTCAAGATGGGGGAGTAGTTAAACAGTGTACTCTCCTCTTTCCATGACCACATCAAAATTACAACTAAATTATAGAGCAATAATCATGGAGAAGCCCCTGATGTCTAGCCAGGCAGAAGTCTTACAACTAAGGATATACAGAAGCAGCCATGCCAAGACTAGTAGAAGAAGCAAAGACACAGAGTGGATTGGTCCCCCATCCACAGTGTGGTGGCTAAAAATTGGGAGAAATATCAGCTGCAGAGATTCCCCCAGAGGAGAGAGGAGTCCTGGTCCCACACTGGGCTACCCAGCCCAGGGATCCAGTACTGGGAAAAAAGTCTCCATAATTTCTGGCAGCAAAAACTAGAGGACATTGTAACTGAGTGAAATGGAAAGCTGCCAGTCTGCAGCATGCCTTTTAAAGGGCCCATGCATGGGCTTGCTCACTGACAGACTGGACTCGCTTGCTCTGAAATCCAGCACTGAGGCAGCACCTAGAAATGTACCAGGGACATACGGGCAGAAACTGTATTGTCTGGCCTCAGGATAAGCACTGGAGGGGCAGCTTTCTCCCAGATAGAAGTGTTGACAGAAGCTATTGTCCCTTTGTTGAGCTCCCTCAACCTAGTCTGTATGTGTACCATATGTGAGTCTCCATCAAGCTGGCTAACACCATTTGCCCCACTCTGGTGATTCCATGAGATCCTGCTCCACCCAGACAGGGAGTTGTAGCAGCTCCACCTAATTCATGGAAAGAAATACAGGGAGGCAGCCAAAATGAGGAATCAATGAAACATGTCCCAAACTCAAAGAAAAAAAAAACAAGCTAAATGGAAACATACAATCTAGCAGCTGCATAGTTCATTATATTGGTTATAAGAATGATCAATGATCTCAATAAGAACTTCAACAAAGAGATGAAAAACATAAAAATGTAACCAGTCAGAAACGAAGAATAAAATAACTGCAGTGAAGAATACATGAGGGGGCACTGGAGAGTGTGGCTCAGTGGTTGAGTGCTGGCCTGCAATCAAAGGGTTGCCGGTTCGACTCCCAGTCTAGGGCACATGCCTGGGTTGTGGGCCAGGTCCCCAGTAGGAGATGTGTAAGAGGCAACCACACATCGATGTTTCTCTCCCTCTCTTTCTCCCTCCCTTCCCCTCTCTAAAAAAATAAATAAATAAAATCTTTAAAAAAAAAACATGAGAGGGAATCAACAGTAGATTAAATAAAGCAGAAGGTTGAATTAGCAATTTGGAAGATAAGGTAATAGAGAACACCCAGTCAGAGCAGCAAAAGGGAAAAAAACTTAAAAATAAGGACAGTTGAAGGGGCCTTTGAGACAACATAAAGGGTTCAAACATTCACACAATAGGGGTACCAGAGGGAGAAGAGAGAGAGCAAGGAATTAAAAAACTATTTGAAGAAATAATGACTGAAAACTTTCCTAACCTGGCAAAAGAAATAGACATACAAGCCCAGGAATCACAGAGTCCCAAACAAGATGAACCCAAAGAGGCCCACACCAAGGCCCATCATAATTAAAATGCCAAAGGTTAAAGACAAGGAGACAGTCTTAAAAGTATCAAGAGAAAATACATGCACCCCTATGTTCATTGCAGCATTATTTACAACAGCCAAACTATGGAAGCAACCTGTAGTTGAGTGACCATCAGTAGATGAGTGGATTAAAAAGCTGAGGTGCATATGTACAATGGAATATTACTTGGCCATAAAAAAGAATGAAAACTTACCATTTGCAACAGCTTAAATGAACCTACAAATTATTATGCTAAGTGAAATAAGTCAGACAGAGAAAAACAAATACCATATGATTTCATTTTTTTTGGAATATAAAGAACAATATAAATGAACAAACAAAACAGAAACAGAGTCATGGATACAGAGAACAGATTAATGGCAGCCAGAGGGTCGGAGGGTTGGAGAACTGGGTGAAAAAGGTGAAGATACTGAGAAGTATAGATTGGTAGTTATAAAGCAGTTATGGGGATGTAAAGTACAGCATAGGAAATATAGTCAATGTTATTGTAATAACTACGTATGGTACAGGGTGGGTGCTGGAAATATCATGGGGAGCAACTTGTAAAGTACATTATTGTCTAATCACAATGCTGGATACCTGAAACTATGCTGAAACTAATACAAAATAATATTGGCTATAAACCGTGATTGAAAAAAAATTATTGAAAAGAAGAGGACATTTGAAAAGAATTACAAAAAACAAACCACTGTTAATGTTTTAGGAAAACAAAAAGCCCAACAAATAACCAAAATAAAACCAAAACAAAACACCAGTTTAAATGTATGCAAACATGAAAAAGAAATATTTGCTTTGAAGCTGTTTAGGAGTAGGTTCTATATATGTACATTCCAATCATATAGACAGCAACAATGTATGTTGGAAGTACAATAAGGCAGAAACTGTTACTCATCTTGTTCATAAACTTTGTTGGCTATCTGATTTTTAAGAAACTTAAATCAAAATTTATCTAAAATATGGTTGCTTTTTCAAAGTGCTTTTTGGGAAGCTATCTACTTATTTCAACAATTCCTCTAAAGTATTTTGTTTTGTTTTTAAATATATTTTATTGATTATGCTATTATGGTTGTCCCATTTTACCCCCTTTATTCCCCTCTGCCCTCCATCCCCTCCCACCTACATTCCCTCCCCCTTAGTTGATGTCCATGGGTCGTACATATAAGTTTGTTGGCTTCTCCATTTCCTTATACTATTTTAACCTCCTTCTGTCTATTTTCTACCTACCATTTATGCTACTTATTCTCTGTACCTTTTCCCTCATTCTCCCCCTTTCCCCGCCGATAACCCTCCATGTGATCTCCATTTCTGTGATTCTGTTCCTTTTCTAGTTGTTTGCTTAGTTTGCTTTTGTTTTGTTTTTTTGTTTTTTTAGGTTCAGTTTTTGGTAGTTGCGAGTTTGTTGTCACTTTACTGTTCATATTTTTTATCTTCTTTTTCTTAAGTAAGTCCCTTTAACATTTCATATAATAAGGGCTTCGTAATGATAAACTCCTTTAACTTGATCTTATCTGGGAAGCACTTTATCTGCCCTTCCATTCTAAATGATAACTTTGCTGGAAAGAGTCATCTTGGATGTAGGTCCTTGCCTTTCATGACTTGGAATACTTCTTCTAGTTCCTTCTTGCCTATAAGGTTTCTTTTGAGAAATCCACTGATAGTCTTATGAGAACTCCTTTGTAGTTAACTGTCTCCTTTCCTCTGGCTGCTTTTAAGATTCTCTCCTTATCTTTAATCTTGGATAATGTAATTATGATGTGCCTTTGTGTGTGCTTCCTTGGGTCCAACTTCTTTGGGACTCTCTGAGCTTCCTGGACTTCCTGGAAGTCTATTTCATTTTCCAGATTGGGGAAGTTCTCCATTATTTTTTCAAATAAGTTTTCCATTTCTTGCTCTTCCTCTTCTCCTTCTGTCACCCCTATGATTCAGATGTTGGAACGTTGAAAGTTGCCCTGGAGGTTCCTAAGCCTCTCCTCATTTAAAAAAATTTTTTTATTTATTTCTTTTTTTTAGACAGAGGGGAAGAGAAGGAAAAAGAGAGGGAGAGAATCATCAATGTGGGTTGCCTCTCTTGTGCCCCGCACTGGGGACACAGTATGCAACCTGGGCACGTGCCCTGACTGGGAATTGATCCAGTGACCCTTTGGTTTGAAGGCTGGTGCTCAATCCACTGAGCCACAGCAGCCAGGGCTCTCCTCATTTTTTTGAATTCTTGCTTGTTCATTCTGTTCTGGTTGAATGTTTATTTCTTCCTTCTGCTCCAAGTTGTTTATTTGAGTCCTAGTTTCCTTCCCTTCACTGTTGGTTCCCTGTACGTTTTCCTTTATTTCACTTGCATAGCCTTCACTCTTTCCTCTATTTTGTGACCATACTCAACCATTTCTGTGAGCATCCTGATTACCAGTGTTTTGAACTCTGCATCTGATAGGTTAGCTATCTCTTCATTGCTTAGTTGTATTTTTTCTGGAGCTTTGATCTGTTCTTTCATTTGGGCCACATTTCTTTTTCTCAGGGGTGCTTGTTATGTAGTAAAGGGTGGAGCCTTAGGTGTTCACCAGGACGGGGCAACCGTTGTCACTGCATTGTGGTGCTGTGTGTAGGGGAGGGGTCCAAGAAGGACCAATGCCACTTGCTCGGCTCTCAGCCAGCTTTCAGTCACTTCCTCCACTACCCACAAGCAAATTCGGCCCTTCTGATGCTGATTCCTAGGTGGGTGGGTTTGTCTAATATTCTAGGACCCTGTGAGTCTCTCCAATGAACCCTCATGTGAAGCTGGGAGTTTCTCCCACCACTGCAACCCCCACAGTTTTTTTTTCAGTCCGAGGTTTTGAGGCTTTATTTCCCTGCGCTGGATCCCTGGGTTGAGCGGTCTGTCTCGCTTCCCAGTTTTTCCTTCCAGTTTATCCACACACAAATGTGGGACTGCCCAATCTGCCAGCTGCCACCTTGCCCACCCTGGTCCTGCAGCCTCCGCCTTGCCGCAGGTCTTCTCCGTCCCAGCGGGCCCATCTCCATCCCTCCTACTGGTCTGGATGAATGTTTTTTTAACTCCTTGGTTGTCAGAATTCCATACAGTTTGACTTTCTGGAAGTTCTGGTTGTTATTTTGTTTTTAAATTTGTTGTTGTCCTTTTTTTGTTGTTGTTGTGCGAGGAGGCACAGTGTATCTACCTATGCCTCCATCTTGGCCAGAAATTATCTAAAGTTTTTTTCGAACCCCTTGAAAAAAAAGCAGCACTTAGCAAGACTCCATCTCTGACATTTATCATCCAAGGACAGTTATCCTGCTGGAGTGAGAACTTGCATCCTCCTCTCCAAGACAACATGGAGCCCCTGCCATTGGCCAAGCTGAGAATTTGAGGATGCGCTTTCCCTCCATGCCCAAAGGCACTGCAGATGAAGGGCTTGACGTTAGAGGACCCAACCCCCAGGAACACAAGCTTCTCATCTATGTTGACAAATGTACGTGACATGCTGTGGCTGAGATTCCCCACAAAACCATCCCCTATCAACAGAGAACAAGAGCTGAGATCATAGGCTTTATCATTCATAGGACCTGACACTCAAGAGCCATAGAACCTTAACAGATAAGTTATTGGTGGTCCTTACCCTCAGTTTCTTCATCTGTAACATGGAATAATAATAGTTCATTACAGTAGTACATGGTCTCTTTGAATAAGAACCTAATTTGTATCTTTTTCCACCCAAAATGTTTGGGAAATGGCATACTTCCAGAATGTGGAGGTAGTAGCCTTACAGGCATGGACATCCAGTTGCATTAAGAAGCACTCTGAGATTGAATGCCAGTGAAAATGGCAAATAGGATCACCAGGAATCCATGTATCCTCATAGTCCACAAGTGCACTGGCAGAATCTGTCTCTAACAATTTTGGAACTCTGAAGTCTACTGAAGCTTGCAATGTGTAGGAGAAGGCTTGAGTAAGTGGTAAATTGTGGTTGAGTTTGGTCCATTTTAGCTCTCAGGTTAGTAGCATTCCTCAATGCCCAGCCCCATGGCATGCAGCTTTGCACAAGTTCTGGGCACAGCTTGCACACAGCTTACAAGAACCAAGATAGATAAAAAACAAAAATAACCCTAATTCTCTAAATTACTGACTGCTGCTTCTAATCACAAAGGTGCAGACAGAGATAGTCAGCACTGCTGCATTCTTTGCAGTCATTGCTACACCCTGCCTCTTCCAGCTGAAGCAACTTCCAGGGGATTTTAAGAGCTGACACTTGTTTTTGAATCCTGTTTTTTCCCTTCATATTTTCCTTTCCCCCCTTTTGGGAGGCAGACATTTAAAAGCAAGCCTAAATACAGAGGAATCTAGAGAGCCACAGTACATACTCAGGAAAAGGTGCAGAATCTGAAAACACCTGAGAAGACCTTAAGTTTACTCTTCAGGTTGATCTCCAGCACAGAGATACCCTACACCACAATTTTAAAACAAAAACAAGTATGGGGGAAAAAATCTGAGTTCCAGAGTTAACACCTATGAGATGTTATGTCCAGTTTTCAACAATAACAACAATCACAAGGCATATAAAGAAACAGGGAAGTAGGACACACGCAAAGGAAAAAGCAAGTCAATGGGAAGGATCTCTGAGAAAGACCTGATAACATACTTATTAAACAAAGAATTTAAAGCAACTGTCTTGAAGATGCTCGAAAACCTAAAAGAAGTTGTAGGCAAAGTCAAGAAATGATGTATCAACAAAATAGAAATAGCAATAAAGAGATATAAAATAAAAAGGAACCAAAAAGAAATTCTAGAGCTGAAAATTATAATAACTGAAATGAAAAATTCATGAATGGGATTCAAAATTAGATTCAAGCAGGCAAAAGAAAAAATCAATGAACCTAAAGGTCAGAAAAATGAAACCCTTGAGTCTGAGGGACAAAAAGAAAAAAGATCGAAGAAAAATGAAAAGAGCCTAAGGGATCTAATGAGACAGTCAAGTAGACCAACATACAGTGAGGGGGTTCTAGAAGGAGGAGGGAGAGAGAATGGAGAAGACAGATTACTTGAATAAATAATGTTTATTAAAAAATATTTTATTTGCCCTGGCTGGTGTAGCTCAGTGGATTGAGCGCGGGCTGGGAACCAAAGGGTCCCGGTTCGATTCCCAGTCAGGGTACATGCCTGGGTTGCAGGCCAGGTCCCCAGTGAGGGCCATGTGAGGAGCAACCATACATTGCTGTTTCTCTCTCTCTGTCTCCCTCCCTTCCCCTCTCTCTAAAAATAAAATAAATAAAATCTTTAAAAATATATTTTATTTATTTATTCTTAGAGACAAGAGAAGAGAGGGAGAAAGAGAGGTAGAGAAACATCGAAGTGAGAGAGAAACATAGATCAGTTGCCTGTTGTATGTGCCCTGACTGGGGATCGAACCTGCAACTCAGGCATGTACCTTAACTAGGAATCAAACTGGTGACCCTTCACTTTGTGGGGTGACACCCAACCAACTGAGCCACATTTGAAAACTCTCCAAATTAGTTTTAAAAAATCATGACAAGAAACTTCCAAGAAGCTCAATAGAATCCGAGCTGGGAAAACTCAGAGACCTACACCAAGACACATTAGATTCAAACTATCAAGAGCCAAACACAAAGAGAGAATCTTGAAAACAGTAAGAAAGAAGCAACTTACCACATGCAAGGGATCATCAATAAGATAACTAGTAGACTTTATTAGAAACTTTGGAGGCCAGAAGGGAGTTGGTTGATATATTCAGGGCACTGATGGAAAAGAGTTGTCAAACAAGAATTCTATATCCAACAAAACTGTCATTCAGAAATGAGGGAGAAATTAAGACATTCTCAGATAAAAAATTGCTGAGAGATTTTTCTACCGTTAGATTTGTTCTGCAAGAAATGCTGAAGGTTTAATCCTTCAGGTTTAAATGTAAGGACACTAGACAGCAGCACAGGAAATAAAGGTATCTGGAAAAAGTAAATATAAATATATGGACAATTATAAAGTAGTATTACTGAAACTTTGGTTTGTAAGTCCATTTTTTGTTTTCTACATGATTTAAGAGACTAATGTATAAAAACAATGGTTAGTCTAGGCTTTTGGTCACATAAAGATGAAATTTTGTGATACTATAACTGATAGGAGGTGGTAAAGAGGCTATAACGGAGGAGGGTTTTGTATGCTGTTAGAATTAAGCTGGTACATGTCAAAGTTAGAGTGTCATAACTTCAGGATGCTCAGCTTCGCAGAATGAAACATATTCTGGAGGTAGATGGTTGTGACAGGAATTCTTTTCATCCGCATGATAAAAACGTAACCCCTGGGAATTTCCACGTCTTGAGCCTGGCTCCGTGGAAATGAACACTCCTGTGCGGGCCGGCGTAAAAATCATGCTCGTGGGAAAAGGAATTCCTTGAAGGGAAATTGGATTAATTTACTTCCTAAGACTTGTTAACTTGCTGGGAC
>PVJI01034345.1:0-10518 GCA_004026765.1 Micronycteris hirsuta | reverse complement strand
GCTATCAGATGAACATATCTGGGAAATTAGCATGTGTGACTCTGGGTACTTAGCTTCCACATATATTAATTTCAAAACTCACGTAGAAGACATGAACACGGTCTTATAAAAATTTATTCAATTCCACAGTGTATTGAGTAACAAGTTGAAATCCTCTTTTTTGCTATAAGACTCATCCTATCTACCCGATGTCTACTCTCCTCAGAGGTTAGCACTGCTGATGGTTTGGGGATTCTTCCAGGCCATTTTCCATGAATGTACACACACACGCAAACACACACGCACATCTCCACACTGTTTTACCTTGTACATTCACACAACGTTCAACCATTTGCTTTTTGAGAACATTCCACATCACACACATGGATTCACCTTGTTATTTTTCATTGGTACATAGGACTATATAACATGGATCCCTGTAGTTTATCCACCATCCCTTCACTGATGAGCATTTAGGACGTTCCCAGTATTTTCACTATTGAAAACAATGCTGTAGTAGTCCTCTTCCTAACTCTCTCTTTGTGCATGTGCGAGGTATTTCCACAACTCAGATACCTAGGAGTGAACTTCCTGGGTCCAAGAGCACCCACATAAAAATACAATAATAGGGCATTTCCAATGTATTTATTTAAGATTAAAAAAAAATCTTTATTCTTTGGCAAAGATCTGAACCCAGTTAAATCCTAAATCCAGGTGCCTATCAAAATCATCCCCAAAGTTCTTAATTTATTTCGGATCATGCTTAAACTCCATTCTAGAAGCAAAATGCTACTTGTGATGAGATATGCCAGTCACATATTTTTAGATTTACACGCTACTGCTCTATTTGCCAGTGCTGAGTGTGAAAGAAAGATGTATAAGGCATAGTACACCTTTACCAATGAGGTCGTCATGGACTTGGTAAAGTAGAGCATGGATTTCAGACGTATGTAAGACAGTTAGTTGGGTAGACATTTGTCTTCGGGTGATACACATTATTCAGAGCCCCCATCAAGTGGCAGTAGAGCTTGAACTGAAAGCCCTTTTTTTGGATAGCCAGTATTGTTTCTCTCTGGCACAGTTGTCAACAACAATATTTTACATCTTCTCTTTCTCAAATGGTCCAAACACACTGCTGTAAATAGGTATAAACACATTAGGAAAATCAGATATTTACAGGTTCATTTTTCTAACCTCACAGAGCAAACTGTTCAGAGTGCCCAGTGTGACTTAAAGCATGAACTTCCACTGGATAGGTCACGTGGTCTTTAAACAAGCTGCCCCCAGTGTTGGGGAGAGTGAGCCAAAAGTCCTGACTGAGTTTTGAGATTGAACCTGATGGAAATATTCTCCAGGACCCCGCTTGAGTGGAACGCCTCCCTGTTCTGTTGGTCAGTGGCATTTATAATGTGGACAGGGGAAAGGGAGGGTCGGGCATCTGCGCCTTGCAGGTGGAAACAATTAAGATTCAAAATGGATTTTGAAAACTGATTTGCTTTTCTCTTTATTTGCCACATAAAAAGTAGTTTTAGGTTCCTAAAATCTCTCAACCACTCATTAAGTAAATGCATTCATAGAACACTTGCTATTTTATTGCTTATGATTTAAAATCTACCTTATACAATGTATGGGAGATATGTATCTATATACATATATACACACATACATCGATAAACACACTTATATAGTCAAATCTGTGTTTCACATCAAACATCTACTGTATGTTTCACTAGGGAGACAAGACCCATGTGTTTTGCAGAAGCTTTTAAAGCTGTTTCATTTATTTTATTAGCCTTTAATGAATGTAATTAGAACCCAAGTAATTAAATGCAATTGTGCTCAGTATGTTCCTGTTGTAAATTGCCCTAAACAATGTGCATCGTGTGAACAAATTTGTGGGATTAATCGAGGATAGATAATGTTTTTGGATAGTATTTCACACTAAACGGCCGCAGAGAGAAACAAAGAAGCTGGCGCAGTGTCATTAATCTTAGTCAACTGGCAGCTCTGGTGCAATTTGCATGACTTCGGCAGTGACACAGGATGAGGCTTGCGTGGGATGGGTGTTAGATCACTATGATACGTATGTATTTATTCTCCTTTAGTCTCCTGATTTATAAGCAGAGAGAAGTTTGCATGCGGAAATGGATAAAAACAATGGCATTAATGAAAGGAGTTGTAGATTACTCAAATTATTACTGGCAATGTACATGTTCTTTTGTTTTCATATTGAGTATTTCTGTTTTATGGTTGTTAAAAAGACATCTGTGAATCCTTGTCAAGATAGGAAAGAAAGGCAGATATATTGTGGCTGAAAGTGGAAGAAGTTTGGCTTTTTTTTTACCTGCTTCCATATCTAATATATATTGATTTATTGCTTAAGGAACCTATCCTTTTGGGGAGAGGCAGTTTTGAATTGCATTATAGAAAGCCTTCAAACTCCACTTATGAAAATATCATTTGGAAATAAGCGCTTCGGAACATGGATAGCAAATGCAAATGCTTTCTTTTTTCATCATCAGATGTAGAATGCAACTATGAATTACAGAAACAATCAGATAAGACATTCTAAGAAAAGCACACAAACTGAGCTTCAAATGTCATAACAGATGACAAATAAAAGGTAAGTGAATTTGGGGAGTTTTGAACTGAAATGACCGTGCCCTTGTGACCTAACGGACATGCTAATCTGGGCTTGCACAAGTGCAGCTGACATTTATGAGCACATGGCCCAGGCCGTGGTGTTCTTTCTCTTCTGATTGAGATGAAGTTTCTCTCAAAGTTCCCCATAATGCAGCCAAATGACCTCTCAGGCAGAACATAAAGCTGTATTGTCTGCACACATACAGTGATATGCACCGGCTATATGCAAGTCTTTGGGAGGCAGATTTGTGAACGAAGAGCTACATCAAGTCTAAAGAAAAGACTGTTAATTCAAAACTACATAAAATATTTTAAGTTAAATTTTATATAGTCTTTTCATCAGGACACAACTGCTTTATTTTGATAATAATTTCTTCTAATTTTTCAATAATTCTATAGTGCATCCTTCTGACTGAAGTTCGGTTAAAAACCTAAACTTCAGTAAGTTTTACCCTACTGTTTTACAAAAGACTTCTCTTACCTTAGTGAATATATAGGTTTGAATAAAACTTCCTGAACCACAGAAACTCAGTCTTTTTCTCTCTCTTAAATCTACATAGGCATCATAGTGCATGGGTGTATGTGTACGAAAGCATCTCATTTTATGTTCTTATTTCATGAACGTTTAAAACAACAAAATAACGAACAATTCATGAGCATAGCTGATTCTTGTTAACATGCCACTGACCTGCACACTGTGCACCCGGTTCAACGTTTAAAGACCTAGGACCGCAGTGTGTATTCCGGGGTCAGGCCTATCGATGTAGCGTTAAAATGAGTCATATTTAATAAAGTGCCCAGCGTGGCAGCACAGCCGTGGTTAAAATGATACAGGACAATGTAGAGTTCAAATATCATACACATCACTTGGAATGAGAAGAAACATAGGAACAGGTTAATGCTGAAGTCATGCTTATTCCAGACTGGCTGGACATCGGGATAAGGGGAGGAAAACGTTTTCCACTGTAACATTTGTGAAAAGAAGTCAACTCTTTTTTCCATAAATGTTATAGCCACTTGAGGACCATTTGGATTTAATAGATCAAAAGGCAGTTTTCCCAACCCTGGCGGAAATAGTATTCTGGAAAGGATGTAAACTGGTGCGTCCTCAGCTGGGCATCATAACTGATCACCACACGATTCAGTCAATGTGCTGCCGGAGTGATCATCACCATTTCTCTGTAATCTCTTGTTCAGGTCAAAATACATGTGTGGCAGAAGTCATTTGTCCAGAGTACCAGGAGAGAAGAATTTCTACTGAGTTGAGCAGAGTAAACAAAAGTAATTTACTGAAAGTCCTTGCCCAATATTATTTTGGTATGCAGTCCAGGACATGATTAGAGGCACCTATATATGCCAGGGACGCCATTAATTGCTATGTCAGGTCTTCAGTGGAATCATGATCGATGCTGCAGGGCTGCAGAACCTCACTTCCCTCAGAGCATTCTGTATCATTTTGTACATATTGCAATATTCAACTTAAAACTGTTACAGCATTGTGTCTATTATTGACTTAAATAATACTCACAGTTGCTATGTCTTTACAACCTATAAGTTGCTCCGGAAATTAAACCCACAAAGGCTTACACATAGACTATATGCTCTTGTAAGAAAAAAGTTATATTTAAAAAATCTGAGTTGCATCTACATTAAGCCTCTTACTATGGAGACACAAATATAGATACATTAAAGCTACTGAAGTATCTATATTATAAAGCTTCTGTTAAGATACTGCTAAAAAGATGTAAGTCTGAAAGACTATGCATTTTAAACAAGTGGGTTGGATTGGTAATAGAGATAACATTTTTTTAGAAGAAATCTTTAAAATAATTGCTCTGAAATCCACATTTTATTATTAGTGGTAGTCTCTGTAACACCTTAAACTTTCTGCCCCTTGATGTTCCTATCTACAAAATGGATTAAAAAATTACTTCAAAAGTACTTAGAAACATGCACATGAGAAGGGACAACAATTTCTAGAGGCCAGGGTTCAGCGGAAAAATAATATTTTTAGTTAATCGTCCTTGAATGGAAGCTTTTAAGATGTCTTGTTTGCCGATGTATGGTGGGAGGTGCCTTGGACTGAGACTTTAACTGGGGTTCAAATATTAGCTTTGCTGCGTGCAATATGTGGGGTCTTAGGTAATTCATTTGTATGTTCTTATCTCTCATGGAGCATAGTATTGACTCCAAACCAGACTTCGTTACAGAGCATTTTAGCTGAACCCAGAGCCTAAGACTCAGATGTTGCGCGTGCTGGAGGTGTATCGCTTCTTCCCCATCATACCTATTGTATTTAGAGCCTGACTGCTTCCAAGAGGAACCGGGCAGTCTATCAGTGAGGTTAGGATGCCTGCAGTGGTAAGTGGAGACAAGCATGTAACGGCTGAAACTATGGACGTTTGTCAGCCTTGCGTAGGTGCTCAGGGCGCTCTTCCCCACGTGGTGATTCAGGGACCCAGACTCCTTTTACTTCATGACTCCGTTATCTCCAAGGTCCTCACTGCCATCTGCACCTGGCTGACAGGAAGGGAAATAGCGTAAAGGGCCACAAAGGGGAGGTCGTTATGGACTGAGCCTTCAAGTGGTGCACATCACTTCTGCTCAAATTCCACTGGCAAGAACTTGGTCATGGGACAAAACCCTAACTTCAAGGGAGACTGTAAAATGGTGTCTAACTATATGTATTCCTTTAAAAAAAGATTTAGTGGATAGCAGTAGTCTCTGCACCAAGCAATATATTTTCTCCTACATAGCTACACACCTGAATTTGTAAATTTACAGAAGGGTAGGACAGTTTTTTGAATGAAAAGGGATCTTGGATCTGAGTTTTTATTCTTAATTCCCAACTAAGCTTAAAAATTATTAAAAACACATTTAATGAACTGCGGAGGCTCAGATCAAGAGTGCATTTCAAACAGGACAGTGTGCTCCCTCAGAGAAAACTTGCGAGGACTTCAGGTCCAGAAGCCGGAAGTTCGTATTGTTGGACTCAGGGTTACAGGTCTTCACTGGAGCAGCTCTTTCTGTTCCCACACAAGCAGCCCTTGTCCTCATGGCATGGCCTTGGCACCAGTTGGCTGGGTCTCCTTGGGCTTTTGTACCAGACGTAAACTTCATAGATTTAGTCACCCCACCCATGGACCTCTTGATGTAAAGTACATGGGAAACAGGCTCAGGAATCTTGTAATTAAGAGTATTATGTACATTACCATCATTTGAAACTGGCCACAACTAGGAGTGGGTAACATATGTACCTTCAATAACCATCATTTAACTGCAAAAATATAAAATTTTAACAGATTATTTTCAATGCTGGTCTTTTAGTGACATAAGATTTCTAAAATGTGATTAAGCAATATTCTATAACCTGTTTTTTTTTAAGTGAGCGAGTGTGTGTGTGTCTGTGTGTGTGTGACTCACTATATAGGAAACTGTACCAAATTGGTCCCCGATTTATATATGAGCCCTGACTCAAAAGTTTGTTTGTGGCATGCCAGAGCATGAGGGGTAATAAACACTTGTACCTTCCCTGGCACATGGGAAGTGCCCCAAAATGACTCTCTTTTATTGAGCAGCCTTTGTGCACAAATCACTTTAAAAATATTTTCTCATGTAAGCCTCTAAGTAGCCCAATGAAGTAGATATGCTTGCTCCCATTTTACAGAAGAAGAAACAGGCTGTGGTATTCAGTAAACTACACAATGCTACGACACAGCAGAGCCAAGATTCAAGTTCTGTCCATCAAAACCCAAAGTCCACACTTCTAACTACCATGTGCTGTGGGTTGTTGAGACCAAGACTGGTTGCCCAGAGAAGCACAGTGAGTCTGGCAGATGCCATAGGATGAGCTGGGCAAGGGATCAAGCCTCATGAGATAACCCAGGCCAGGGAGGAGGAGGAGTGGCCACAGGCCCAAGCAGACAATATAGAGCAGCAGAAAGATAACTGGGGTGATATCCATGCATAAGAACAGCAAGCTACTGACTCTTTCTGAGTCTCAGGATCCTCATCCATAAAGCAGGAATAGTAGAACTATCTAATTTTAAGGATGTAGTGAAGGTTAAATGAATTCTAGGACAGTACCTTGCACTCAGAATAACAATGATTATTATTGATTGGTATTTATTAAATAATCTTTAAGCTCCCTTCTGGTTGTATAAAATTTATTGTAAAACTTTTAAGAATTTACAGTGAGGTTTGAGCATTTTGGGGGAGAGCAGTAAGCAGGAGCTTCCTTGAGTTGCGACCCAGGGCCTAGCAGCTTCAGAACTGAAATTTTACTGAAGACAAATCAGGTGGAGATGCTGGGTTGGTGGACATGCTGGTAGCCCAGTACTACGGGCCAGAAACAGAAACAGTGAGGTTTGCACAGAGAAGAGCAAAGGTAAGATCAAGCCAACAAGGCAGGGTCATAGTAGCAGTAGCACCAGGGAGAGCTCCCAGGGTTCATCTTTATTAGGCAGGAAACACTTGGAAACACTTTCCATTAATTCCTGGTCTTCTCTGGATAGGTCTATCCTCAAAGCACAAACCTGTAGTTGTTAAAGTGCCAGGTATGTTAAAGACACTCCAGATCCAAGAGGAAGAAAACTGCATTTTCAGGAACACTTAAGACCGTTCTGAAATGGAGGACATACCATCTCCATGGCCTTGAGCTCAGATGGCATTCATACCTGCTCTGGACCCTGTGAGAAATAATCACTGCACTTTCTTTCGTTCGGTGTCTTCCTGGAGCATGAACAGTGGCCCAAGCAACATAAACATTGACAAACATTGCTTTCTCTCTTCCTTATGTTATGCACTTTGCAGCAAGAGGGCTGCCATGGATCCAAAGACACTAACTGGATATAGATCAGAGGCTTACAGGACAACTTGCCTTAAGTGAGGCAAATCTCAAACATATTTGTCCATGGATTTAAATGGTGGTTTCAGTTCCAGCTGCTCTGGAGAAACCTATGTGACCTCTGATTCCTTTTCCCAGTGGCTTCCTCCGGTGCTTGTGTGTTCACCTCTTTAGCACCAAGTAAGGCCGCAAAGATGAAGGAACTCAATCCCTTCTCACCTGCCTCTACAAGAATAATCAGCTCCCTCTGTATATCTGTCTGTGGGGGCGCATTTCCCCCACCTTGATTTTCCCGGCATCAAGGGAGGATTGCTCCTGCACTTCCCCCCATCCGTACGGGAGAGGTGGATAGTGGCTAAGTCACCACAAAGTGCTTGGGGGTTGTCTTTTTACTGCTTCTCCCATGCGGATGGGTGGGAGTAGGGGAGCAACCCTCCCTTGATGCCAAGTACAAGACTAACACACCACTATCACTTTAATAAATAAAATATTTTGGAGGCTTGAAGAAATAATTTTTGTTCTTGGGTAGGGGAGGTGGTTCGTGGAGTTGGTTCTTCTGGATTCGCAGAGGTTGTGAGTAATGGGAGGTTACCACATGCCCGGCAGTCCTTCCTTCTTATGGCTTCTCTTTGCTGGACTTCCATAACAATCCTGATTCTCTTCTTTTCTTGGAGGACATTTTATCTTGGATTTTTTTTTTCTCAGAAATATGCTCTCTTTTTACTGGGCCACTGTGTTTTGAAATTCTACAAAATTGACTCTTAGGTTACCTTTTTGCCCCTGTATTCCTTCCTGATGACCTTGTACCTTCTCAGACCCCATGGTACCAGATGCTTTGTTGTAATCCACCGTCTCCCATGTTTACAGATCCAGCTCTGACATCTCTTCTGGGTTCAAAACCCATGCAGCAAACTCTGCCCAGCTTTCCTAAGGGGATATATTAAAATTGTCTCAGACTCAACGCATTCAAGATGACTCAGGCTCCGGCCCTCCTCCTGGGCCTGTTCCTTATCCAGTGTTTCCCGTCTCGGTGAACCTATAACGAGGGGGCATCAAAACCCAGAGGTCATCCTTCGCACCTCAGTTTCCCTTGCCCTCCTCATCCAGTCTATCCCTTAGTTTTGTCAATGACCTCCAGAATATTTCTCAGATCCCTCACTGTTTGTCCTCTTTATTTTCACCGCCCTCATGGTTTTGGGGGAGCAGATGAAAATATCTCTTATATAATTTTATTCACATTATAGCCTGAATGACCTTTTTCACACACACATCTTCTTGACTCTACTGTGCTCAAAACCATTTGGTGGTTTTTTGCTGCTCTTGAGATGAAGATGAATATCTCTGAAAGGGTTTGTAAGGCCCTGTGTGGTCTGTCAACAGCCACTATTTCTAGACTCGCTTTGTAGCCCTCTCTTGTTACACACAACTCACAATAATGCCTTTTTCATCCTTAAGGAGCTCCATTCTTTCTCTTGTCTTAGGATGTTCTGAACAGCAGATTCCCTTCACCTCTAACTTATTGTTTGCTTAAATATGTCTTACTCTTAACGCTCCTGTTTAAATAACATTTTTTCATGAAAGTTTCTGTAATACTCCAGTCTAGATATAGTCTCTCTACATTGTAAGTTCTTGCAGGACACACACCATATGTATTTGGCTGATGCGTTGTGTTTAGGAAGGGTGGGGTAGGGTGACATATAGCAGTTGTTCAGTGCATAGCTATTGAGAGAGTAAAAGAGCTTTGTCCAGGATTATCTTTTTCTATTATATTATATTAATCCTGTAGATCAAAAGAATGCGTTTTTTTCTTCAAAAGATTTATAGTTTTTACTCAATTTCTTCACTGGAATTATCTTTGTTTTATATATGTATATATATAAACATATCAATATAAATATATAAACGTGTATTTATAAATATATAATATATATTTTAAAGATTTATTTATTTATTTATATTTAGAGGGAAAGAAAAGGAGAAAGAGAGGGACAGAAACATCAATGTGTGGTTGCCTCTCGCTCACCCCCAACTGGGGACCTGGCCCACAACCCAGCCACGTGCCTTGCTTGGGAATTGACCAGGCCTTTGGTTCACAGGCCCTCACTCAATCCACTGAGCTACAGTAGCCAGCACTGTTACATATTTTTAACTGTTTTGTTCCTTAAATATTTTTTTCTGATTGAGAATTAAGATTTATAAAGAAAATTTTAGCACTTTCAGTTGATGCACGGATCTGTGCATATTTCAGTGGCTTTATTCAACATTATCCCTTACATTTTAGCCGTCTCACCAAGGTTTTCCCGTCAGTTATTATTTCACAGTTTTCTGAAATATCTTCCAACAGAAGTCCTATCCAAGTCAGTCATCACAAAACGTGATTGCTCTCATCTTTCACCCCACGGTACACTTCTTAAACCCGTTCAACTGCTTCTAACACATGTACTCCTACCGCAAGCTGTGTGGGATTATCAGAGATAGTCGCTGGAGCAAATACATTTCCAACTAGTCATTTTGTGCCCAACACCTTGAATAACTGGATGCTGCTTTTGTTGAAAGGCTGAAGGCATGTGGTGTTTGGTGACAGAATGTTCAGTTTTAGATTAGACCATGCCAGGCAGCAGATGGCATGGGTCATCATAAAATTTATCTTTGATTCTATTTCATTGTTTGCTAATATCACCATAATATTTGTGAAGTGGTTCACCATTATGTTCATTTTTCTGTTTATTTTAAAACCTGTAAATCTGTATGATGCTGAGACAGAGCAACAATTCTTTCCTGCATTTTCATTGGTATAACCTTACTCTGTTTTTTTTTTTTTCCCTATCAAGGCTTTGGTGAGTGTATCTTCAAAGAAATTTCCTTGTAATGGGTAAATTTCTGCCTATCTGCCTATCTATCTATCTATTATCTATCCGTCTATCTGTCTATCTATCTATCATGTATCTACCATCAAATCTCCCTTCTGCCTTCTATTTCCCTGACATTCATTTAGAGTAGCCCTGTTCTATTGTTTCTTACTTCATATGGTTTGCCTGGAACTGACCACA
>PVJI01034344.1:0-10538 GCA_004026765.1 Micronycteris hirsuta | reverse complement strand
CTCCAAGCTATGCGTCACTCCCCTCCTGTGGAATTCCAGCCAGTATACCTGGAGTGACATTCAGCATCGCCTTAGAGGGGCTTTTTCTACTAATCTAAAAGGACAGATTGATAAACTGCAATTGGAATTACATCAGCAATTGCAGGACATGCAACGGCTGTCTAAACAGGAGATATTTGAAAGCCTCCGTGAACATTTCAACTGGCTAAACCCCCAGACTTGGTTTAATGATCTTAACCTAAAAATGTGGATCTTTGGGGCTGCTGGCTGCTTTCTGATTATAATGCTAATGTGTGTATTTCGCTGCATATGTAAATTATTCTCCCAGGGCCGGGCAAGGGACCAGCAAGTGGCGAATTTTATAGGTTCAATCCGGCTCCTAAAATCACGGAAAAAAGGCAGAGGGAAATATAAGAATTCTTTTCGCACACGTGGAGAGTCGCCGCCACGGGAAATCACGCATGTCTGAGCTCGGCTCCGTGTGCCCGTATGAGCTGGCGTGATCCATGCCTGTGGAAAAGGATCTCATAAGAAAAAAGGGGGAGGTGTGACAGGAATTCTTTTCATCCACATGATAAAAACGTAACCCCCTGGGAATTTCCACGTCTCGAGCTCAACTCCGTGGAAATTAACACTCCCATGCGGGCCTGCGTAAAAATCATGCTCTTGGAAAAAGGAATTCCTTTAAGGGAAATTGGATTAACTTACTTCCTAGGACTTGTTAACTTGCTGGGATCCTTCCCCCAGAACCAAGGGATTATGCTAATGGTTGCCCGGAACATCTTGAATAGCTAATGAATAGCCATTCCCATTTTGCTGTATCCAGAGCTTCCCAATAAAAACCCGGCTAAGCCACGCTCAAGGCTTTTTTCCTGGGATGAGAGGAATCAAGCTACGTGGCCCCGGATTCTTTCCCCCCCGCGTGTCTCAGTGTGAGATTCTTTCACGCATTTGGTTACGGTCACCACAGGTTCCGGCAGGTCCGATCTACCCCACGACAGGCATATGCCCTGACTGGGAATCGAACCGGGATGGTCTGGTTCCCAGCCCGCGCTCAATCCACTGAGCCACACCAGCCAGGGCTCCACCTTGAATATATTTTTGTGTATGGTGTAAGTTGGTGCTTGAGTTTCATTTTTTTTGCATGTAGCCATCCAGATTTCCCTACACCATTTGTTGAAGAGGATATTTTTACTCCATTCCATGCTTCTGCATGCTTTGTCAAAGAATAATTGCTCGTAGACACTTGGGTTTATTTCTGGGCTCTCTATTCTATTACATTGTTCTATCTGTCTGTTTTTATGCCAGTACGAAGCTCTTTTGATTACAGTGGCCTTGTAATACAGTTTGATATCAGGAATTGTGATTCCTTCTACTTTGCTCTTCTTTCTCAAAATTGCAGCTAATATTTGGGGTCGTTTATGGTTCCATATAAATTTTTGAAGTGTTTGTTCTATATCTGTGAAATATGCCATTGGTACTTTGATAGGGATTGCATTGAATCTATAAATTGTTTTGGGTAGTATGGACGTTTTGATGATTTTGATTCTTCCAATCCATGAGCATGGTATATGTTTCCATTTGTTTGTGTCTTCCATGATTTCCTTCTTCAGTGTTGTGTAGTTTTCTGAGCACAGGTCTTTTACCTCCTTGGTTAGATTTATTCCCAGGAATTTTTTTTGTTGTTGTTGTTGTTGTTGCTAAATCAAATGGGATTCCCCCCGCCCCGATTTCTGTTTCTGCTGTTTCATTGTTGGTATACAAGAATGCCTTTGATTTCTGGATATTGACTTTGTATCCCTCTGCTTTGCCAAATTCAAATATTAGGTCGGATTGTTTTTTTGCGTAGTCTATAGGAATTTCTAAGTACACTATCATGTCATCTGTGAACAACGACAGTTTTGTTTCCTCCTTTCCAATTTGGATGCCTTTTATTTCCTTTTCTTGTCTGATTGCTTTGGCCAAAACTTCCAGGACTGTGTTGAACAGAAATGGTGATAGTGATAGTGGACAACCTTGTCTTGTTCCTGATCTTAGTGGGAAAGATTTTAGTTTTTGTCCATTGAGTATAATGTTGGCTGTAAGTTTCTAATATATGGCCTTTATTATGTTGAAGAATGCTCCCTCTAATCCCACTTTGCTGAGTGTTTTTATCATAAATGTATGCTGTACCTTATCAAACGCTTTTTCTACATCTATTGATATGATCATGTGATTTTTGTCTTTGCTTTTATTTTTGTGATGTATTACGTTTATTGTTTTGCAAATATTGTACCATCCTTGAATCCCTGGGATAAATCCAACTTGGTCATGGTGTATGATCTTTTTAATGTATTGCTGGATTCGGTTTCGTAATATTTTTTTGAGGATTTTAGCATCAATGTTCATCAGTGATATTGGCCTGAAGTTTTCTTTCTTCGTTATGTCTTTTTCTGGTTTTGGCATTAGGATGATGCTGGCATCATAAAAAGAGTTTGGGAGTCTTCCATCATTTTGGATTTTTTGGAACAGTCTGTGAAGGATAGGGGTTAGCTCTTCCTTAAACGCTTTGTAGAACTTTCTGAAACCATCTGGCCCATTGCTTTTGTGTGTTGGGAGTTTTTGGATTACTGCTTCAATTTCATCCGCTGCTATTGGTTGGTTCAGGCTTTCTGCTGCTTCTTTATTGAGTTTTGGAAGATTATGTTTTTCTAAAAATTTGTCCATTTCTCTTAGGTTTTCATATTTCTTGGCATACAGTTCTTCATAGTAGTGTCTTACAATCCTTTGCATTTCTGAAGTGTCAGTTGTAACATCTCCTCTTTCATTTCTGATTGAGGTTATTTGGGTCCTCTCTCTTTTTTTCTTGATGAGCCTGCTTAAAGGCTTGTCCATTTTGATTATCTTGTCAAAGAACCAGCTCCTGGATTCATTGATCCTTAGAATTGTGCTTTTTGTCTCTATGTCGTTTAATTCTGCTCAGATCTTGGTTATTTCCTTCTTTCTACTTGCTTTGGGTTGTCTTTGCTGTTGTTCCTTGAGTTCTTGTAGGCATAGGGTTAAGTTGTTTGTTTGAAATGTTTCTGTTTTTTTTTTTTTTTTTTTTTTTTTTTTTTTTTTTTTTTTTTTTTTTTTTTTTTTTTTTTTTTTTTTTTTTTTTTAGGTATGCCTGTATTGGTATGAACTTCCCTGTCAGGATTGCCTTCGCTGTGTCCCATAAGTTTTGGATTGTTGTCAGTTCATTTTCATTTGTTTAGAGGAACTTTTTGATTTCTTCCCTAATCTTATCCTTGACCCATATATTGTTTAATAGCATGCTATTCAGTCTCCATGAGTGTGAGGGTTTTTGAGTTTTTACGTTGAGATTGGTTTCTAGTTTCAGTCCCTTGTGGTCAGAGAAAATACTTGATATGATTTCAATTTTGTTGAATTTGTTGAGGCTTGTTTTGTGTTCTATTATATGGTCTACCTTTGAAAATGTTCCATGTGCATTTGAAAAGAATGTGTATGTTGCTTCTTTGGGATGAAAGGTTCTATATATATCAGTTAAGTCCATTTGATCTTGGACATTTTTCAATGCTGTAATATCTTTGTTGATAGTTTGTGTGGAATAGCTAAATGGGTATTTTTTTACAGTGGGGTTTTAAAATCACCAACTATAATTTTGTTGCTGTTAATATCTTTCTTGAAGTCCTCCAAGATTTTCTTTATGTATTTTGGTGCTCCTATGTTGGGAGCATATATATTTACCGTGTTTATGTATTGTTGGATTCTTCCCTTGAGTATTATGAAGTGACGTTCTCGGTCTCTTTCTATGACCTTTTTTTTTTAAGTCTATTTTGTCTGATATAAGCATTGCTACCCCAGCTCTTTTTTCACCTGTCCATTTGCTTGGAATATTTGTTTCTAACCTTTCACATTTAGTCTGTGTAGGTCTTTTGTTCTGGGGTGGGTCTCTTGTAGGCAGTATATGTGTGGGTTGTGCTTTCTTATCCATTCAGCTACTCTATGTATGTTGATTGGAGCATTTAATCCATTTAAATTTAAGGTATTATTGATAGGTACTTAATCACTGCCATTTTTTGTACTTGTGTTCTTCTTTCTTTCACTCTTTTTTTTTTTTTTTTTCCTTTTCTTAAAGCAGACACATTAGCATCTCTTGTAGAGCTGGTTTGGATGTGGTGTATTTGAGGATTATTTTGTCTTGGAAAGTCCTTATTTTGCTTTCCATTTTAATTGAGAGTCTTGCTGGATAGAGTACTCTTTAATGCCGGCCTTTGGTTCTCATTGCTTGGAATATTTCTTGCCATTCTCTTCTGGATTGGAGTGTTTCCTTTGAGAAGTCAGCTGCTGGTCTTATTGGGGTTCCTTTGTATGCCAATTCCTGTTTCTCCTTTGCTGCCTTTAAGATTTTCTCTTTGTGGGTCGCTGGTTAGAATCCCAATCATGATACATTCCTGGGTTGCAGGACAGGTCCCAGGGAGGCCACGTGAGATTCAACCACACATTGATATTTCTCCCCATCTCTTTCTCCCTCCATTCCATTCTGTCTAAAAATAAAATAAAATAAAATCTTTAAAAAGAGAGAAAGATTTTCTCTTTGTCTTGGAATATTGTCATTTTAAGTATGATGTGTCTTGAAGTGGGACTCTTTGGGTTCCTCTTGATTGGGACTCTCTGTGTTTCCTGGATTTGTGTGACTTTTTCTCTCCTAAAATTAGGGAAGTTTTCCATTATTACTTTTTCAAACAGATTTTCTATCCTGTGCTGTTCTTCTTCTCCTTCTGACACCCCTATTATATGGCTATTATTACGTTTCATGTTTTCTTTGAGTTCCCTTACTTCCTCTTCATTCTTTATGAGTCTCTTTTCCTTTTCTGCTCTTTCTGTTTGTTTTTTTTCACTTTCTTTACCTACAGCTTGCTGACTCAATAAGCTACTGCATGAATAAAGAAAAGAGCTTTAAAATGGAAAGGTAGCCCACTGTGTAGGAAAACATATTTTCCAGTGATACTTCAGACAACGATTTTATCTTCATAATATATAAAAAAAAACTTATAATATATAAAGAACTTACATGACTCCATTCTAGGGAGACAAACAACCCAATTTAAAAATGGGCAAAAGACTTGAACAGGCATTTCTCCAAGGAGTACATACAGTGGAGGACAGAATGTCCATAGACATATGTGAAGATGTCCAGCCATCAGAGAAATGCTAATTAAAACCACAATGAGATACCATTTCACAGTGGTGAGAATGGCCTCATAAACAAAGCAACAAACAACAAGTGTTGGAGAGGATGTGGAGAACATGGAACCCTAGTGTACTGTTTGTGGAACTGCAGACTGGTGAAGCCACTTTGGAAAACAGTATAGAATTTCCTCAGAAACCTAAAAATGGAACTGCCTTTTGACCCAGAAATTCCACTGATACAATTATACCCTAAGAACCCTGAAACACCAACTCAAAGGAACCTATGCATCCCAATGTTCATAGCAGCAGAATTTGCAACATCCAAGTTCAGGAAGCAACCTAAGTGCCCATCAGTAAATGAATGGATCAAGAAACTATGGTACATTTAAACAATGGAATACTATACAGCAGAGAGAATGAAGGAGCTCCTACCCTTTGCTACACCATGGGTGGAACTGGAGAGCATTATTCTAAGTGGAATAAACCAGGCAATGAAAGACAAATACCATATAATCTCACCATTAACAGGAACCTAATCAACAAAACAAAAAAGCATTCAAAATATAATCAGAGACATTAAAATCAAGAACAAGTGTACAGGCCCAGCTGGTGTAGCTCAGTGGATTGAGCGCGGGCTGGGAACCAGAGGGTCCCGGTTCAATTCCCAGTCGGGGCATATGCCTGGGTTGCGGGCCAGGTCCCCATGAGGGCCATGTGAGAGGCAACCATACATTGTTCTTTCTCCCTCCCTTCTCTCTCTGAAAATAAATAAATAAAATCTTAAAAAAAAAAAAAAAGAACAAGTGTACAGTAACCAGATAGGAGATGGGAGTGGATAAATGGGGGAAAAGGGTGAAGGGTTTTCAGGAACAAGTATAAAGGACACATGGAAAAAACAAGGGCAGGTGGAATCAAGGGAGGGAGGTGTGTTGGCTGGGGTTAGAGGGACAGGTGGGTGGAAAGGCAGAAAACTGTACTTGAACAACAATAAAATGTAAAAGTATTTTTTAAAAAGTATCATTACATTTTATTTACTACCTTTCTTGATTACACCATTTTATCTTGTTCTTAATTTAATCTCATGTTGTTTTTAATCACATCACATTAACATACAACATCCACTGCTAATGTTGCCAGTAGGAGACTATGTCTAGAGATTGACCTGTAAACAATATTAAAATTTATTTGAAAAGATGAAGATGGAAATTAGTAATTTTTTTCCAGTCAGATTTGTCCAATTCTATCATAACTATATTCTTGAAGAATAAGAATAAAAAGATGGGGCCTGTTTAAAATTTTGTTTGATTGAAGGAAATGATACTAAAAACAATTCAAGAAGATCTTGTATAAGAAATAGAAAAACTTTTGATGTCCTGTATTAATTACTAGATACAGACATGTATCCCTCTCAGCACTATAATTATCATGACCAAATCAAAAAAATGTGTTTGCAATATAGAAAGAAAGGACAGATCCAACTACAATGTTGAGTTTACTGCTAGCTCTGAGTGGTTTATTGTGGCAGTGATTTCCACACGCGTGAAAACACGCAGTCCAGAGAATTTACACGTTTTGAGCACAGCTCCGTGTGATTCCTGTGTGAACAAGTGTAGATCATGTCTGTGGGATGGGAATTCTCTAATAGGAATTTGGCAAAGGTGTATCTTAAAAAATTCTGGCTTGCTGATCTCTGAATATTGCTTTAACCTCGTCCTGTCTGCCACCAGACGTGAATCAACATCCTGATGCCTTGCTATGAGTAATCCTACCTGTTCTGCTTAATCCCATGAATAATCAATCCAATGTAAATGTGTCTTAATGCCTCTAATAAAACCCCCGGCTGGGCAACCCACGAGGTCTTTCTCCCCAGGTCTTTTCTCCCCAAGATGGGCAATGGTGGAGGAGACCCGTGCCCGCCGGATTTCTTCCCTCCGCGTGTCTCGGTGTGAGATTCTTACACGCATTGGTTACGGTCACTACGGGTCACGGCAGGACTGATCTACCCCGCGACAGTTTATATGATTCAAGATTTATTATTTCTTACATAATGTGAAAGTGAGTGATAAGTATGCAAGTTCTGATATAGAGGCAGCTAATGACTTCTTTGAAAATTAGATAATCTTATTGTAGAGAAATATTACTTGCCATAAAATTAAATATGAATGAAACCTCCCTATTCTGGAAATAAATGACTAACAGTACTTTCATCCATAAAGAAGATAAGTCAATATCAATTTTTAAGGCTTTTAAGGAAAAGAAAATGGTCTTTCTTGAGGATAATGTCATATGACAAAAATTTAAACCCTTTGTAATCTGGCACTGTGAGAACACCAGTATGACAAACACATTAATAAGCATAAACTGCTAGTGTATTACAAGATCAATAAGAAGTCTCAAGAGGAAAAAAATACTTAAATATAAGTTGTGACAAGATAAAAATCCTAGAGAACACAGGCAGGAAATTTTATATAATCCATGCAACAATAATTTCAGCAATATGTCCTCTAGAACAAGTTGAATAGAGGAAAGTATAAACAAATGGGACTCCATCAAAATAAAAAGCCTTTGCACAGGTAATGGAAACACCAGCAAAATGATAAAGTAATGAGCATAATTAAACATATATTTGGACATGATACCTCAGACAAGGGTGTGCTCTCCAAAATATATAAAAAACACACGTGCTTCCATACCAGGAAGACAAACAACCCAATTAAAAAATGGGCAAAGACCTCAACTGACACCTCCCTAAGGAGGACATACAGAGGGTCCAGAAACATATCAAAGGATGCTCAGCATCACTAGCCATCAGAGAGATGCAATTTAAAATCACAATGAGATAGCACTTCATACAGGTCAGAACGGCCATCATAAACATATCAACACTGTTGGTGGGAATGCAGACTGGTGCAGCCGCTGTGGAAAACAGTATGGACCCTCATTCATGTTCATTTATATCCCTTTCTCTTCTTTCGCAAATCATTTCCCTCTTCCCTCCCCTCTGGTTACTGTCAGTTTTTTTGTTGATTTCAATGTCTCTTGCTATATTTTGCTTGCCAGTTTGTTATGGTGAGATCATATGGTATTTGTTTTTCACCATTTGGCTTACTTCACTTAGCTTAATACTTCTAGTTCCACCCACGTTGTCATGAAGGGCAGGAGCTCCTTCTTTCTTTCTGCTGCATAGTATTCCATTGTGTAAATGGACCAAAATTTTTGATCTACTCATTTACTGATGGGCAATTATGTTGCTTCTAGCACTTGGTTACTGTAGATTGTGCTGCTATGAACATTGGGGTGCATAGGTTTTTTGTTATTGGTGTTTCAGGATCCTTAGGGTATAATCACAACAGTGGAATTGCCAGGTCAAAAAGCAGTTCTATTTTTAGTTTTCTGAGGAGATTCCATAATGTTTTCCAAAGTGGCTGCATCAGTCTGCATTCCCACCAACAGTGTACTAGGGTTCGCTTTTCTACACATCCTCTGCAATACTTGTTTGTTGATTTGTTTGTGATGGCTATTCTCTGTGGTGTGATATGGTATCTCATTGTGGTTTTAATTTGCATCTCTCTAATGACTAGTGATGCGGAGCATCCTTTGATATGTCTCCGTTCCCTTTGTATGTCCTCCTTGGAGAAGTGTCTGTTCAAGTCCTTTGCCATTTTTTAATTGGGCTATTTGTCTTCCTTGAGAGGATTAATGTGATTTCTTTATAAATTTTGGAGATCAAACCCTTGTCCAATGTACCATTGGCAAATATGTTTTCCCCTACAGTTGGTTCTCTTTTCATTTTAATGCCATTTTCTTTAGCTGTGCAGAAGCTTTTTATTTCGATGATATCTCACTTCTTTATTCTTTTCTTTGTGTTCCTTTCTCTAGAGAATGTATTATGATAATATTCTTAATATACTAGCAATAGAAAAATATATTTTAACCAGGTAAATATTACCCCCCCCAAATTAAAGCTTATATCTACTGAATGATTATATACTAAACATTCATAGCTGAACTTAAAATTAGTCATGTTTCTTGATTCCTCCTTAATATTCAATATTTAGGCATAGATAAAACAATAAGACAAAAATGTTATAAGGACTAAAAACACTTTAATAAAACTTCCATTTATTTGTAGAGAGCAAGGTTGTGTATATAAAAATTCAATATAAACTAGAATTATTAGAATTGTTAAGTAATTCAGGAAGATCACCAAGCACAATGTATGTGTATAAATTTCTGATATACATATACATGTATATACATGTATATCAAAAATACATATAATTCTGATATATATGCATGCACATACATATATACATATATATCAGAAAACATATATATTATGAATAAAATAAACTGATGAACAAAATATTACCATATATATCACATATATATACACATAAATATGTAAGAAATAATCCTAAAAAATAAAATGTAAATATTGATAACATTCCAATGACATAAACTTCAACTACTAAAAAATAAATCTGATAAACATTACATAAAACCTCTATATTAAAATCTTTCAACCCTGGCTGTGTTGCTCCATGGATTGAGTTCAGGCCTGTGAACCAAAGGGTTGTTTGTTCTATTCCCAGTCAAGGAAAATACCTGGGTTGTGGGCTAGATCCCCAGCAGTGGTTCTTGAGAGGCAACCACACACTGATGTTTCTCTTCCTCTCTTTCTCCTTTCCTTCCCCTCTTTCTAAACATAAATAAATAAAATCTTTAAAAAACAAAATGAAATGTGCCAATAATTATTGAAGGAAATTGGAAAAAACACTTAAAAGGGAGGATATCTCATGTAAGTAGTTTGGAAATTATATTACTCTAACAAATTTACTTCTTTAATTAATGTATGGATGTATTAAAATTGCCAAAAACCCTACTAGTTTGAGAAGTATATTTAAAAATATAAAATGCAGGTCCTTTACCCTGGGGGTCTTCCAGGGCCACATGAGGTCCTAAGGCTGTGGATCAATATGGACTGCTTTGCAGGTTAGAAAGATCACCTGTGATGATTTTTGATGTGGTACATCGATCAAAAGAAGGACAGGAGGAAAACTGTCAAAAGATTTATTTTCCTCAAAACCTACTTAGATAAGAGTCGATGGAGCAGTTTTAAAATCACAGTCAAGGAAAGATGGCAGCGGAGAAGGAAGAAGCATGATCGCTTTCCTCCGGCCCACTGGCGGGATATCTGGCCGATTTTCTGAGGAGCAGAGCGATCACCCAGCTGTATTCCGGTGTGGGGGAAGATTGGAAACCAGGACTGCGCATAAAACTGAAAGATCAGCCGGTAGGGAGACTGCTTCGGAGGGAAGGGGTCCCTCGGGCCTCACGGGGAGCCGGGAGGTCTGCGGATC